>CM077296.1:6987500-7020000 GCA_039654925.1 Anguilla pacifica
TTCCGCTGTCTGTGCTCTTTCCACGTAGGTACTGAACCACACCGCACCGTTCTCAAAAGCCAGCGGAACAGCGCAGGTGTCTGTTCCAGTACGGGCTTGGTTCGGTACCCGGGTGGAAAAGCCGCATCACCGCATTCAGAGACCCCGAAATCTGGAGCTCCACGTGTGCGCCTGGGCTCCGGCAAATATTTATGTCTCTCGGTTTTAAAAAGAAATATAAGATGGGGCCAAGTTGTTCTGAATGTCCTTGATTTGAAGGGGCATGGTAATCCTAAGCGGGAATGAAAAAAACGAATTTATTTTCCCTCTACTATTTTCCTGAAATTTAGGTCTGACTGAATATGTAGAGATTGAATCAAAGCAATATCTAAAGCGCATGGTCTCCATAGAGACAGCACTGCGTACGGCTGCTACTCCACATCACCGCAGTGACATTTCCAATTTTTTAAAATCTCTGCCTTTTATTTATTTCTGCGTTTAAGGGATATTTCCCCTTTGAAAGCGCTTTAGAGCAAAATATAAACTGTCACTTTTGACAGTATTGCCAACATTTTCCCTTTGAAATGAATCATATCATATAAAATTTTGTTAGCAAACACAAACAAATCTGCTGCGAATCAAAAGCTACTATTATATTGTTTGAGAAATATAATAACTCTGCAACTCCCAATTTTAGTTTCAGATCACTACTCTGTATGAAAATATTGAGTCATTTAAATGACATATTTGGGCAAAGCAATCATTTCAGGGTGTAGAGAAAAAGTATTTGCCAATTAAATGTCCTTGTCCTGTCAAATATCTATAGTATATGCAGTACATATTTGTAGCTTATATGTGTGTGTGTACATATGCTTTTACAGTACAGTACACCATGGCCCAAAGTGGGAAAACGGTGTCTAAGTCTGAGAACAGAGTTGCAGTAGTTTGCATCGCTACTCTGACTGTAAATTACACAGTTCTCGGAAGGTCCTCGATAGCTCATTCTGTCTGACGAAGGTCCTATGAAAGCTGCAGCCAGCTGTTCGAGCTCGCTCTCCGAGCCTGTCCTCCCACACTGAATTCAGCTTTCAGCGCAGATTATTTGTTTAGCGATGATCGTTTTTGAAACGCGCGGTGAAACCCCTGACAGGCAGAGAGTCGCTGGCCTCTTCCACGGGCTGAATCTCACGAGCGGAGCGTCCGTTGGGTCCTCTCTCACGGGTGCCGTCCGCGTGTTTTATCTGCGTGGTCATTTTCTGGTGGGAAAACTGTCCCAGAATGCATCATCCTCCATGTGCCGCGGTGTCGCTGGTGACCCAACATTTTGATAACCAGATTATTTTTGCCCCGTGGTAATATTAAAGGGATGTTTATTTTTGCTGTGTGTTGATATTAAATGGCTGATTATTTTTGCCGTGTGTTGATATTAAAGGGATGATTATTTTTTGACGTGTGGTGATATTGAAGGGACGCTTCACTTTCTCGGGTTTCTTAGATTCTGTTTCAGTTTAAGTGTATTTTTACTGATCCGCCCACAGTTTTCATGTGCAATGAATGATAGTTTAGACACTTTTCTCGCACTGAAGTTTCTGACGATGTGCTGGCTTTGAAAATGGCTGGAGAGGCGCTTTCAGGAGCTAAAAAATGCACTTCAGGTAACTCCGAGCAGCTTGTGCTGCAATGTCCACGACTGAGGATTTAAACTTAGGCCTGTGCCTTTTTAACATGCATTTTTGAAAAACACAAAATATATCATATTTTATGATTTGTTCATTTAATTTGGAATTTCAGTTATCTCACGTCATTGCGCGTTGACATTGTGCTCATTTTATTTTATTTTTAAGTGCAAATAAAAAGTAAAACCTTAAATCCTGTTTAAAGTATTAAATCAGTGTGCTCCCTCTCAGTAATTATGCTGAAACACTAAATTAAACAATACTAGTGTTATTGATTTATTTATTTGTAAGGCTAATTCATTGAAATTGACATGTTAAGTTAGAGCTGCTTGAAGTTTTATCTATATGACAGATGCTTGGGGCAGCACAGTGGGTCATAGGTTCAATTCCTGGGAAGGACGCTGCTGGTGTACCCTTGAGCAAGGTACTTAACCTGCATCGCTTCAGTATATATCCAGCTGTGTGAATGGATGCGATGTAAATGCTGTGTAAAAGTTGTGCAAGTCGCTCTGGATAAGAGCATCTGCTAAATGCCTGTAATGTAATGACGTGTAATGCTCGATTTTTTGATAAAATATCACAAAAAAAGACAGACTGAATTTTAGCCGAAAAGGAAACTGTGAGGTGAAAGTATAACCACTTCTATGGCTGGAATTCATTAAACATTTGTGCTTATCTTTGATTTGCAAATAAGTTTGCTTTTTTCTTCATAAACAGATCTGGTGTTGGTGACCTGTTCATGATTTGGAAATTTCGGGGACCGATATCAATAACCACAGCACATACATCCATTTATGAAGGATAAATGCTACAAACCTTATTTACTAGCAATTATTATTAAGTATACAGTATGAGTCTAGAAATCTATAGTGTCTTTGCACAATTTTATTCATGATTTTTGCTGGTAATAATGATTTATGATAAAGTAAGAATAAATAAAGTTTTTTTTTGATGACAATGATTCTTTGTTTTTAGCAGGGCATTCTCTCTAAATTTTTCAGCATCATTGGTGCCTCAAATGTATTGCCTCTCTAGTGCCTGTACATCAAGTCACCATATTAGCCTGTTATCATTGCCATAATCGTAGCATCGCTCCAATAAGGATAAGTACATTTTAAGATACTATTGACCGATACTGATTGTTGATTGGCAAACTGTTTGTATCAAATTTTTAAGTTAAGGACAACTGCAGATTGTAGAATCTCTTGCGATAGCCCTTAATGAGATTCTGTCGTACTGACACTGACATCGGGGGTCTTAACTTTGACTTGTTAAATGAAGGAGTCACATTTTATTTCTTTACAAACACATTTTCAGTTACATTTGAGGGATCACTGAACTCACCGAACTGTGTTTGTGAGGAAAGAATCAATGGGGATTTAGTTTGCGAGCTCACATATTTTAATTTAATCCATATTGCCTGCCTATGTCCCCTGCATAGATGGTGACCCAAGTACAGAATGATCCAAGAGAGAGTTTATGAGGCCTGAGGTATTTCTCTCTCTCTTTCTCCCTTTCTCTTTCTCTCTCTCTCTTTCTCCCTTTCTCTTTCTCTCTCTCTCTCTCTCTGCAGTGGATGTGGAGAAGCTGACTGGCCTGGGCTCGGAGGGGGAAGATGAGGGTGTGGGGTGGGGCATGGAGACCCATGACATCTATGACAAAAGCAGCCTAACACCTAGCGAGGGCACCGAGACAGCCAGTCCCGCCCACTACGCCAACTCCTATTCCCCAAGCCCCGCCCACTACGCCAACTCCCAGCCCCTGAGCCCCACCCACTATGCCAACTCCCAGCCCCCAAGCCCTGCCCACTATGCCAACTCCCAGCCCCCAAGCCCTGCCCACTATGCCAACTCCCAGCCCCCAAGCCCCGCCCACTATGCCAACTCCCAGCCCCCAAGCCCTGCCCACTATGCCAACTCCCAGCCCCCAAGCCCTGCCCACTATGCCAACTCCCAGCCCCCAAGCCCCACCCACTATGCCAACTCCCAGCCCCCAAGCCCTGCCCACTATGCCAACTCCCAGCCCCTGAGCCCCACCCACTATGCCAACTCCCAGCCCCTGAGCCCCGCCCACTGCACCAACTCCCAGCCTCTGAACCCCACCCACAGCTGGACGGGGGGTCCTCCCAACACCAGCAACCCAGGGAAGAGAGAGGGGCACAGGGACAAGCTAATGATTTACAGTAAGAGCCACTTCGTTACATTAGATTAGCATGTGGAAATACCAGATTGATATGCATTCAACTCCTAAATACCTGTAACAATGCATGCATAATTAAGGATCATGTATCTGTAAAATACATTACAACTCATATACAACAGTCCACACTAAGGAGAGACTCACTTTCTACAGTAAGCACACTTACTGTTGGTTAGAGGGACACCAAGAATCTATGGTAAGCACACATTGGTTTGAGAGAAACTTGGTGTCTATGGTAAACACACAGCTGTAGGCCGGTTATATAACAGCAGAGGTATTCATTAATTTCAACAAGGTGAGGCTGACCAGGTGTGCATCATATATTCAGCTGCATCGCCACTCTGAGTTTAGATATTTCTGGCTGGGACTTGCAGTAATTTTTGCCAAAAACAGTGTAAGAAGCTGAAAATTTTTTTTTACCTCACAGTGTTATCCTGTGTGTTTCTTATACCTGATGGAGCAGGTAACATCAAGTGATGCCTGCAGCCATCATTGGAGTTAGTAACTGTAGAGTAGAGTACAGTAGAGTAGTGTAGAGTAGAGTAGTGTATAGTACAGTAGATTAGAGTGGATTAGAGTAGAGTAGATTAGAGTAGAGTAGTGTAGAGTACAGTAGATTAGAATAGAGTAGATTCGAGTAGAGTAGTGTAGAGTACAGTGGATTAGAGTAGAGTAGATTGGATTAGAGTACAGTAGATTACAGTAGATTAGACTGGACTAGAGTGGAGTAGATTAGATTAGAGTACAGTAGATTAGAGTAGAGTAGTGTAGAGTGCAGTAGAGTAACAGTAGATTAGAGTGGATTAGAGTAGAGTAGATTAGATTAGAGTACAGTAGAATACAGAAATCTTTATTATCCTCGGGGCGACACCCTGTTTCAACCCCAGGCACAGGGGCTTGTAATGTTATGAAACAGGGCTGCACCTCTGAGGCAGTGATTGTACTATAGTACACCATTTACACTCCAGAGACTGTACTATACTACGCTACCTATGCTCTAGAGACTGTACTATACTACACCATTTACGCTCTAGAGACTACTATGATACACCATTTATGCTCTAGAGACTGTAATATACTACACCATTTAAGCACTAGAGACTGTACTATACTACACCATTTACACTGTACAGACTGTACCATACTACACCATTTAAGCTCTAGAGACTACTATACTACACCATTTACACTCTAGAGACTGTACTATACTACACCATTTACACTGTACAGACTGTACTATACTACACCATTTAAGCACTAGAGGCTGTACTGTACTACACCGTTTACTCTCTAGAGACTGTGCTATATTATGTCATTTACACTGTACAGACTGTACTATACTACACCATTTCCACTGTACAGACTGTACTATACTACACCATTTACACTCTAGACTGTACTATAATACACCATTTACACTGTACAGACTGTACTATACTACACCATTTCCACTGTACAGACTGTACTATACTACACCATTTACGCTCTAGAGACTGTACTATACTACACCATTTACACTCTAGACTGTACTATAATACACCATTTACACTGTACAGACTGTACTATACTACACCATTTAAGCACTAGAGACTGTACTATACTACACCATTTAAACTATAGAGACTGCACTAAACTACAACATTTACGCTCCAGAGACTGTAATATACTACACCATTTACACTGTTGACTGTACTATACTACACCATTTCCACTGTACATACTGTACTATACTACACCATTTACACTCTAGAGACTGTACTATACTACACCATTTACACTCTAGACTGTACTATAATACACCATTTACACTGTACAGACTGTACTATACTACACCATTTAAGCACTAGAGACTGTACTATACTACACCATTTAAACTATAGAGACTGCACTAAACTACAACATTTACGCTCTAGAGACTGTAATATACTACACCATTTACACTGTTGACTGTACTAGACTACACCATTTCCACTGTACAGACTGTACTATACTACACCATTTACACTCTAGAGACTGTATTATACTACACCATTTACGCTCTAGACTGTACTATAATACACCATTTACACTGTACAGTCTGTACTATACTACACCATTTAAGCACTAGAGACTGTACTATACTACACCATTTAAACTATAGAGACTGCACTAAACTATAACATTTACGCTCTAGAGACTGTACTATACTGCACCATTTACGCTCTAGACTGTACTATAATACACCATTTACACTGTACAGACTGTACTATACTACACCATTTAAGCACTACAGACTGTACTATACTACACCATTTAAACTATAGAGACTGCACTAAACTACAACATTTACGCTCTAGAGACTACTATGAGACACCATTTACACTCTAGTGACTGTAATATACTACACCATTTACACTGTGCAGACTGTACTAAACTACACCGTTTACACTCTAGAGACTGTACTATACTACACCATTTACGCTCTAGAGACTGTACTACACTACACCATTTACACTCTGTCTGAGGCTCAGGTCCTGAGGGGTCACTCGAATACCCTGGAGCAAAATATTCAGCGGCCTCACAACTGGAACTGCTTCAGTGAATTACTCAGTTGCATAAGTGAACTGTAAAGGATGTTATAGGTGTAGGTTGTTTTGGATATGACTGTCTGCCAAACGCCTAAAATATAAATTCTGTGTGGTTATTTCATCATTTCACCTTTTTCAACCTCAGCAAGTAAAACTCCATACGCAATAAAATATGACAGATATATGAAATCTTCTCCCACACAAGAACAAAGAGCAACTTCAAAATGAAATCAAAACTGGGTGAATGAGTGTTCATGTTATTTCAGTGAGATGGGAGCAGTGAATAGGCTGTGTGGGTCCTCACACACGCGTACACACACACATATATACACACACACACACACACACACATACATGCACACATGCTCACATACAGACACACACACTCATACACACACACACACATACATACACACACACTCACATGTAGGCACACACACTCATACACACACACACATACATACATATATGCTCACATACAGACACACACGCACACTCATACACACACACTCATGCGTGCACACACACTCACCTACATGCACACACACACACACACATACACATGCACACACAGTGTCTCAGTTTTTTTCTTTCTTTCAGAAGTGTGACCCCTTCTTTAGCTCTGTTCATCCTTCTCCTTCAGCCGGGCAATTTCAGCCGAGTGTTTGTGGTGAAGACCACGATGCTCAGTGTAATCTGCAGCACACTGGGGAAAGATCAGAGCTTGCGTCTGTGGTGTAGACCACAACGCGCAGTGTAATCTGCAGCACACTGGGGAAAGATCAGAGCTTGCGTCTGTGGTGAAGACTACGATGCTCAGTGTAATCTGCAGCACACTGGGGAAAGATCAGAGCTTGCGTCTGTGGTGTAGACTACGATGCTCAGTGTAATCTGCAGCACACTGGGGAAAGATCAGAGCTTGCGTTTGTGGTGAAGACCACGATGCTCAGTGTAATCTGCAGCACACTGGGGAAAGATCAGAGCTTGTGTTTGTGGTGTAGACTACGATGCTCAGTGTAATCTGCAGCACACTGGGGAAAGATCAGAGCTTGTGTTTGTGGTGTAGACTACGATGCTCAGTGTAATCTGCAGCACACTGGGGAAAGATCAGAGCTTGTGTTTGTGGTGTAGACTACGATGCTCAGTGTAATCTTCGGCACACTGGGGAAAGATCGGAGCTTGCGTCTGTGGTGTAGACCACGATGCTCAGTGTAATATGCAGCACAATGGGGAAAGATCAGAGCTTGTGTTTGTGGTGTAGACTACGATGCTCAGTGTAATCTTCAGCACACTGGGAAAAGATCAGAGCTTGCGTCTGTGGTGAAGACTACGATGCTCAGTGTAATCTGCAGCACACTGGGGAAAGATCAGAGCTTGTGTTTGTGGTGTAGACTACGATGCTCAGTGTAATCTGCAGCACACTGGGGAAAGATCAGAGCTTGTGTTTGTGGTGTAGACTACGATGCTCAGTGTAATCTGCAGCACACTGGGGAAAGATCAGAGCTTGCGTCTGTGGTGTAGACTACGATGCTCAGTGTAATCTGCAGCACACTGGCGCTGAACGGTGCTGAAGCCATAAGGACTGGATTAGCAGTCCTTGTTTCCCAGGCCAGCTCTTTCATTCGATTGGAATGGAGGCTAAAATGGATCAGCACGCCAAGACGACGCTGCTTTGATGGAACACATATACCAGCACGCGCACATGTGCCCGCAGATATGATACGCACTCGCTCGCTGTCCCACACGCACGCTGAGCGTCTGGTCCCGTCCTTCTATACGCACTGCTTTTGTGAATTAAAATCTGGACCTCTACAGTTTACCACATGGGCTCCATGGAGCCCTGGGGGTCCTCCACAGCGCTGCGTACCGGCCAGACTGGATGTGCAGTGACTATACAGTATATGGATTATGTAATCTTTTGAGATATATGATCTTTTGAAATGATTGCTGTTGAGTGAGGTGTGCTTAGGGTCGGAGTGAAAACCTACAGGCGAGTACAGTAGATCTCCAGGAACAGGGTTGGGCAGCCCTGTGTTTGCTGATCAATCCCATTCAGATTCTGTAAGGATTTATTAGTTTTGATTTAATTTATTCATTTATTTATTTGGGGCAGCAGTGTGGTATAATGGGTAAGGAGTTTGTCTTGTAACCTGAAGGTCACAGGTTCGATTCCCTGCTAGGGCACTGCCGTTGTACCCTTGAGCAAGGTATTTAACCTGCATTGCTTCAGTATATATCCAGCTGTATAAATGAATACAATGTACATGCTATGTAAAAATGTTGTGTAAGCCGCTCTGGATAAGAGCGTCTGTTACATGCCTGTAATGTATAATGTATTAATATTTAATAGCAGGTTGGCTGGCTTGCTAATGTTGACTGAGCTGAAGCGGAATCGAGCCGCAGGTCGCGTGTCTTCCTCGGGATCTCGCAGCGGAGTGCGGCGCAGCTGACTCGCGAGCGGGCGAATCGGACGGGGACTAACGCGGTCGCCTCTGTTTCCCGCGCGGCGGCGTCCAGGTCAGGGGAGCGACCCCAGAGCGGCGGAGGACTTGGCCCATTACGACTTCCTGATGCAGCTCCGGCAGGCCTCGAACCCGGGACCCTGGCCTGAAGGACACGTCCACAACGGAGCCGCGGGCGTCTACCGCCCGGCCCGGCCCGCCCGCGAGGGCACGCGCCCGCCCTGCTGGTCGCCAGGTACCCAGGACTCACCCGAGGGACAAGGTAAGGGAGGGTGAAATTTAGGGACAGGGGTTCCCCAACCCCCAACCCTTTCTGGATAGAGTCCATTCCATCCACGTTCACTCAAGTCAGAGTATCCCTTTGCTGAGCAGTGTTCTAGAACTCTGTTGCATTCAGTTGCCAGTAGTGATTGTTACATCAGCATTAGAATGTTCAGCTAAAAACATTCTAATCACATATCTGTGACCTCACACCTTAAAGGGCAAGACACTGTATTTGTTCAGTCCCCTGCACCCCTTGCTATGTGTGTGCAGTTACATGAGGACATGCTAATTCCAAATATGAAGATATTCCGGGCTACATTTCAATATGGGTGAGTCACAGAAAATTTATTTTTATGTTAAGTGGGCCACAGGCTCAGAAAGTTTGGGAATCCCCGTCTAAGAGCTACAAGACAACACAACACACAGGAGAATACAAAACCATGTGAAAACCAGCTGTTATATAACAACCTTAATGCAAACGTCCTTTGTGAATAAATTCAAGAAGAATAAATTGCCCTAATGAATCAAAATCAGCTACCAGGCCAAGCTCAGAGCACTGAGCACACAAACACTGGTTTAAAAGCGATGGCTTTGGCTGCCCGTTTGGAACTGTGTTCAAACATGAGCTACATCGCAGGTAAAATCTCTGCCACCCACCCCCCCCCCCCCCCCCCGAATGTTAATCAGTGATTTTGAGGGATGGCCTAGGAATCGCCAACTCCGAGAATGTGAGTGTGGCTGAAAGTACAAGGTTCAAGGGGGACGGAAGGTGTGGTGTTTAAGGTTGTGTACTTACAGTGTAATCATATAAGCGTACAAATATATTGCATTCCTTTTAAACAAAGCATAGGGATAGAAATGTGTAGTTGCGGTTGTAGTACAGACTTCAGGACCTTAAAGGTTAATCGGTGCGACTTGTAAAGAGGACACTCTTCTTGCGTCACTCAACTTTACCCTGGTCATTTCTGAGGAAATCCCCCGTACACAACTTGTGTGTTGTGTGTAAGAACACCGAAAAGACGCAGAGGGCTTGTTGCCGAATTTGGCTTGGCTTGTGTGCGGTGACACATGCGCTCTTCAGCAACACGCTCTCTGTTTTAGACCACGAAGCCTTTTTCTCTGCATCTCAGGCTTCAAAAGCAGAGTCATCTGCGCCACTTGATGAGGCTATATTTAGGCTGCGCAGGAAAGCAGCCCCACCCTTCGCCTGTCCCGCACGATGTCACACGGGCTTCCAGAGAAACGGGGACTGCCCTTTCTCTCTTCTTTCTCCCCCCCCGTCTTTTCTGTCACCGTGCGCGGGAGCTCAGCTCTGGCATCGCAAGTTCGGTCTGCGAGTCTGACGCAGGCTGATGCAGTTGTTGCATCACGCAGTGGAAAAAGACAAATCAGATGTGCACCCTGCTCTCTTTCTTCTCTCTCTCCCTCTCTCTCTCGCTCTATGCCTCTTTCTTTTCTCTCTCCCTCTCTCTCGCTCTATGCCTGTGCTGGGTGCATTGGTTTTGTTTTTTGTTGTTTGGGCGGTTTTATGTATTTGAAATCCTGTTTTTTTTTTTTGCGTTGGAACAATGCCTCAATAAAAGGGGTTTTTAAAATCAAACTCTCTCTCTCTCTCTCTCTCTCTCTGTCTGTGATGTTCAGTAAAAACCTGCTCACCAAAGGCACATTTTAATATTATATATCATTTAATATTCGAAACCCACAGAACAGGAAGCTGAGGAGTGGGTCTGTCCAATTAGATTGCATCACCAAGCTTGTTTTGAGACAAAATGGCCCCAGGCCAAAATTGCTCGTAGTTTGTTACGTCTCTTGTACTAATGAGCACATTATTGTTTCTCAATTATAAAATCACACTTAAAGGCAGACCTGGTGATGACCTAACTGCTTCTCACTCCTGCTCTGCTCTGGGGAGATTTGTATCTGTGATAGCAGATATCCATTTTCTCTCAGTAAATAGAAAATACCGTGATAGGTGCCTTTGTTTAATTCATAATTAATTGAAAAATATTATTTAATGTTTTCCTAAAATGGCTACCAGAGCCTTTGAGTTTCACTGATACCGCTTTGACAGCTGTAGCATGTGCTAAACTTACGATCAGGGCAGGGGTCTCTCCCTTAAATTTGGAAATGTATTTTTCAATTCACTCCAGTTGTACAGCTGAGGCCAAAAGTTTACATACACCGAGGCTAAAGATATTCAAATTCAGTTTATAACAACTCTGCACATTTCATGTTACCATACATTTCTTTTGGCAAGTCAATTAGGGCATCTGCTTTGTTCACATCAGAGGTAATTTTAAAACAATTGATTAGAGACAGATTTATTTCAGCTTAAATTCACTATATCAGAATTCCAGTGGGTCAAAAGTTTACATACACCAAGTTGACAACCGCAACGACAGATGTAAGTAGTGAACTATAATAGTGGCAGAGCCGTAATGCTAGCTTAGCCGTAATCGTAGCTTAGCCGTAATGTTAGCTGAGCCATAATGGTGGCTGAGCGATAATGCTAGCAGAGCCGTAACGGTGGCTGAGCCATAATGCTAGCAGAGCCATAATGGTGGCTGTGCAGACATGGGTTCAGCCCCCCTCTCCCTTGTCTGTGGTCCGCAGAGCCGCCCCCTGCCAGCGCGGAAGGCCTGAGGTCTGTTCTGGCGTGCCCGTTCTGCCAGCGCACCTACCGGAGGGAAGCCGCCCTGCGCGAACACGTGCGCTTCTGCCAGGAGCGGGACGGCGGCGGCCGTCTGGTCTGCCCGCTGTGTGGCTACATCTCCCCCTACAGGGCTCAGATGGAGCGGCACATGGCCATGCACAGTCTGGCACAGAGCAAGGTAAGGTGGGGGGGTCTGGGGGGTGTCACTCACGTTTCTGTCAATAAGATGCAGGGAATTGCGATGTCTCACTTCAGGCCAGTGACAGTCAGTCTCTGAGTTGGAAAATGTTTTGTTTGTAATTAAAGAACCTGAATTTGTGTTCATTTCTTGAACTGACTGAATTCAAATAGGATTGACTCCAACTATGGCCTCCTTTGATTAACACAGCTATCAGGAACAGCAGCTCCCTGTGTGTGTGTGTGTGTGTGTGTGTGTGCGCATGTGTGTATGTGTGTGTGTGTGTGTGTGCGCGCATGTGTGTATGTGTGTGTGTGTGCGCGCACGCATGTGTGTGTGTGTGTGTGTGTGTGTGTGTGTGTGTGTGTGCGCATGTGTGGGTGTGTGCATGTGCGCATGTGTGTATGTGTGCGTGCGTGCATGCATGTGTGTGTGTGTGCGCATGTGTGTATGTGTGTGTGTGCATGCGTGCGCATGTGTGTATGTGTGTGTGTGTGTATGTGTGCGTGTATGCACGTGTGTGTGTGTGTGTGTGTATGTGTGTGTGTGCGTGTGCGCATGTGTGTATGTGTGTGTGTGTGTGTGTGTGCGTGTGCGCATGTGTGTATGTGTGTGTGTGTGTATGTTCGCTGCTGCAGCTGTATATTCCAACACTTGCTTTTTAACAGTGCACCTATCCTAACAGCTTAATGTAAAAAATGTTTAAGTCTGGCTGGGGTTCTGTTTCAGGTTCTTCCATCCTTCCTTCCTTTGGATGCTATCTTGATGTCACGGTTAAAGTGTTAAAGATCTAAGATATCCCAGACATCGAGCAATTGCACGGGGGCCCTTTGTATAACTGCAGTCTCAAATACAAGTTTTCAAACGTGTTTCTGTACAGCATGCGACCATGTATGACCCCGCAGTGGAGAACAGGAAGTTTAAATGCCTGCAGTGTGGAAAAGCCTTCAAATATAAGCACCATCTGAAAGAGCATCTCCGTATCCACAGCGGTAAGACCTGTAATCCCTCACCGAATCATTTTCATCTAGTCTTCAAATTTACAGAAGTAGCACTGAACAGTTTTTTACCATATTCAGAGTTCGGAGGTTGTATTGGGATCTGTATGTTGGTGTACACATATATCTTTGGTCGTTTTGTTCACGTATTACAGGTTTTTCACATTTATTTTCAGTTTTTTTTTGGTTTATGTATAGATTGTCGTATATTGTATATTGTTCTCTTTAGATACAAGAACTAATTATTAGATTTTCCTTTACTGTGTTTATGGGTGTTTTTATTGATCAGCTGATTGATGAATTGATCCTTAGGCGCGCTTGCTGATCCACGCTTTCAGCACTGACCTCTGTTTCCGCGTGCAGGGGAGAAGCCGTACGAATGCGCCAACTGCAAGAAGCGCTTCTCGCATTCGGGTTCGTACAGCTCGCACCTGAGCAGCAAGAAGTGCCTGAGCGGGGGCGGAGCAGGAGGGGTGCTCAACGGACAGGTGTACGCCACGTACCTGTGCAGCTCCTCCCCGGGCTCGCCCCCTGCTGGCCACGAGCGGAACAGCGGGAAGGGCTCGCCGTACGCCTTCCCGAGCCCCGGGGCGCTGCTGGACCGGGCCGGGGCGGGGCAGCCGGAGCAGGCGCTGCTGGAGGGGTCCCGCCTCGCCCACGGCCAGGAGCCCCCGGGGCTCTGGGACCCCGCTTCCGAATTCTACCGGGCAGACCTGTACAAGTGCACCAGCCTGTGGCCGTACCTGCACGGCGGGGACAAGTTCGGGCGCGTCCTGCAGGAGATGCTGAGGAGGGGCGGGGCGCACGGGGAGGAGGGCGTCGCCGGGGTGGGGGAGGGCGGAGCCCAGGGGGAGGGGCCTGGGGTGAGGGGGGCGGAGCTGGCGGAGGGCGGGGTCACGTGCCGCTGGTGCTCGCAGCTCTTCCCAAACCACGCGGTGCTGGTGCAGCACGAGCGCTACCTGTGCAGGATGAACCGGGACGGCCTGGAGGCGCTGGAGCGCCCCCCGCAGGGCAGGGGCAAAGCGGCGTCCCAGGCCGCCACCGCCGCCCTGCCGCACCACGCCCACAAGGCCAACGGCTTCGGTGGGGAGAGGTCCCCAATCCGCCGGTCCTCCTGGCCCCCCCTGCCCCAGCGCTCCCCCCTCCTCCGCCACCCAGACCCCCTGGGGTCCCGCCCCCTCTGGCCCACGCAGGAGGCTGGCAGCCCCATCCCCGCCCACCACCCCGCCAGCCCCGCCCACCACCCCGTCAGCCCCGCCTCCCCGTCATTCCTGGAGAGGCGGCGCGGGGCGCCCAGAGGGTTCGACTCGCCCCTCTGCCTGGACCTGTCGGCCCACGCCCCCGCCTGCTCCCCCCCGAGCAGGCCCACGCCCCCCTGCGGGACCCCCAGCTCGGCCGGCTCCCAGAGCGAGCCCCTGGACCTCTCCCTGCCCAAGCCTCGCTGGGCCTCAGGGGGAGAGCGACGCTGCGGCGGTGCGACTCTGCCCGGCGACAGGAGGCCCGCCCCGCCCCAACCCCCACCCCAGACCCCCGGAGCTTACGGCGGGACGCCCGCGTTCGGGGGCCCCATGTACAGCGCCTTTCCCCTCTTCAATCCCGTCATGCCTGTGGGACACCACGACAGCCTCTCCCCCTTGTCCTTCAATCCCCCCGCCCAGAACAGCACCCCTTTACTGCCCCCCCTGCCCTACATGCTGGAGTCCGACACCGAGTCCTTTCTCAAGAGGGTCCATCAGGAACGGCAGACAGTACTGGTAAGAGGTCACCCCCCCCAAACAGCCAACAGTGCCAATCAACCCATCCTCTAGGTCAGGCGTCTGACCCCTGAGACCAGCAGTGCTGCTGGTTTTCATTCTTCCCCTCCAATCAGGGATAGATTGCTACCTGGGACACCAGGTGAACTACATCTCCAGCCAATCAGTGGCATCGATTGATCAATTAACTATCAGGCAGAAGATAAAACCAGCAGCACTACTGGCCTTGAGGGGCAAAATTCAGCTGCCCAGGTCGAGGCACATACGTAGATAGAAATGAAATAAACATATCGATAATAAAACAATAAGGTCATTTTGTAGTTATATTGTGTTATATTGGATTACATACTCTATTTCTCTTATTAAAAAGGTGAATAACACAGTGATTAGTCCTGGTGTTTAGGATGACGAACATTTTTACTAGTTACTCATTTTCTCAGTTTCCACAGGCTTGCAGATTTTATGAATCTGTGGACCGGTTTCACAGACGCCGATTTAGCCTAGCCCTAGACTAAATTCGGTTTAGGAATGAGATTCTCCAAACCAAGGACTAGGCTACGGCAGGAGTTACCGTATTAGACGAGTCTGAAAGCGATTACCCTCAGCAAGTGCAGTGCGAAAGCTGCATTCTCTTCCTGGTCTCTCGTTTGCATTTTAAATGGTGTTTTTTTTTTAACTTATTAGAGCTCAGTGAAATTCATTGGCAGGTACTGCGTTCAAGTAGGTACATTTGGAAAGTGTGCTAAATCAGAGGGGGTCCTATTTCAAAGCCACGCGAACACTTTTGAGTCAGAGATCTACGGAAGCCGTCAATGCTGTTTTGACATCAAATGAAGTTTCCTGTGTTTTGTTTATATTATTTCATTTGATCTTTGGCTTTTTTTTTTTTGGCTGAATCAGGTCATGTGAAGGTTGAAAGTTAAAAAGCATTTTTTTTTTTCTGGTTCTTTAAACTCGACTGCAAGCACGCACGAGTAGAAATGAAAGTGCTTCCTGTATAGAGAAACTTCCTGTCACTCACATCCCAGCATCATCAAGTGCCCTCTACATGACACTTCTGATTGGCTAGAAGTGACAGAACCCAGCCAGCCTGCCCCTCCCATTTTAATCTTGTTTTTTTTTTTTCAGTTATAGCCATCTTAGAAACAGATATATCAGAAAGAGAAAAAATGGCTTTTTAATCTCATTTAATTCGTTGAAATCGAAAAGGAACACAGTCCAAGTTTCACCTGCAGCGAACTGGCGAGTGTCCCACCGGCGGAGTACTCGTGAGACGCTCACCTGCGGCGTGCTGGTGAGACGCTCACCTGCGGCGTGCTGGCGAGGCTGCGCGGAGAGCGTGTCCTCGCGTGGCCCGCGGAGCCTAAAAAAAACAGCGGAGAGGCGGAACGCCGCGAGCACGCGTCACGCGCAAGCGACATTTGCGTCTCGCTCACCTCTGCGGGGGCGGCCTCCGCAGGTCAGTCCAGCTGGCGCCGCGGGCGCCTTTGATGTGAGAGAGGTCACACGGGGGAACTCCAGCAGCGCTTCTCAAAAGAGTAACGCTCTGAGTAATGTCCGGAGGAGTCATTCACGCCTCTAATTTACACATTGCTGTCACTCGTTAAATACTGCGTTGGAGCGTATTTTACTGGAATCACCACAGAAGTAGAGTGTTAAAAAAAAAACTGCTTGTACAACGACGCGAGAGATTCGCATTATTTTGAATGACTGAAAGGCGCTCAAAGTTGAAATTCTCCCACGCCGCTCGCGCTATCTGTCGATGGCATCCGTTTCCTGAAGGCGTTAACAAACACTGGCGCCGCGGTTTGAGTCTGGCCTTTAGGGACTCCTGTCTGCCAATCGGCTGCCGGCCTCGTGCCCCCTTTCCGTGCCTCTCTGCTGCGAGCGCCGCGCGGCGAAAACGTGCAGAGGAAGCTCGGCCAGGAAACGCGCTCTGCAGCCGACCGTCGGCTGCATGACCTCATACTCAGCCAATCGCGCGCACACCTTTTTAGACCGGCCGTCAGACCGCTCCAGTTCTGCTTTTCGCGTGCTGGCCTCGCTACTGCTCACTCCCCCACCCCCGCTTCCGCCCGCTGTTTGGACCTGTTTTTAGGCGCTGAGGGGTTGTTCATACTTCTCCTGTCAGTTGGGATGATGTAACGTGCGCCCTGTTCGATAGGTCAGCACACGCTGGCACGTGCTCAGATGTGCCCAAACCAGATCCGTTCAGCACTAAACCGAAATAACGTTGCGTACTCATTAATGCATTTAATCTAAATACGTGCGTTGTCATATCTGAAGTATATTTGCTGAAAGGGGTGCAGCTCAGAGCTGTAACCCCGCCCACTTTTGGGATGCCAACAGTATTTTCTAACCAATGACGTGAAAGGATGAGACGCAGGGAGACGCAATAGCGATAGGAGGTGTGTGGGGAACTATGTCAGGCTTTCTGAAAATCTGACTACAGACGTATCACGTTATATCCATTACAGAAGTATGGTGTTACCTCCATTACCAAAGTATCATGTTACATCCATAGCAGAAGTATCATGTTACATCTATAGCAGAAGTATCACGTTACATCCATTACAGAAGTATGGAGGGGTTCTAAATGAGAACATGGAGGGCTGTGCATGGAGGGGTTCTAAAGGAGAACGTGGAGGGGTTCTGAAGGAGAACATGGAGGGCTGGGCATGGAGGGGTTCTAAAGGAGAACATGGAGGGCTGTGCATGGAGGGGTTCTAAAGGAGAACATGGAGGGCTGGGCATGGAGGGGTTCTAAAGGAGAACATGGAGGGCTGTGCATGGAGGGGTTCTAAAGGAGAACATGCAGGGGTGTGCATGGAGGGGTTCTAAAGGAGAACATGCAGGGGTGTGCATGGAGGGGTTCTAAAGGAGAACATGCAGGGGTGTGCATGGAGGGGTTCTAAAGGAGAACGTGCAGGGGTGTGCATGGAGGGGTTCTAAAGGAGAACGTGCAGGGGTGTGCATGGAGGGGTTCTAAAGGAGAACGTGCAGGGGTGTGCATGGAGGGGTTCTAAAGGAGAACATGCAGGGGTGTGCATAGAGGGGTTCTAAAGGAGAACGTGCAGGGGTGTGCATGGAGGGGTTCTAAAGGAGAACGTGCAGGGGTGTGCATGGAGGGGTTCTAAAGGAGAACGTGCAGGGGTGTGCATGGAGGGGTTCTAAAGGAGAACGTGCAGGGGTGTGCATGGAGGGGTTCTAAAGGAGAACGTGCAGGGGTGTGCATGGAGGGGTTCTAAAGGAGAACCGGTTCGTGGTGTTTCAGACCGAGGCGCTGAGCCGGGGGTGTCTGGACTACCTGCCTCTGATGGAGGATGGAGCTGAAGGGGAGGGCGGGGCCGGGAGGAAGAGGCTGAAGAAGACGGACGAAGGTCTGTACGCCTGCGACATCTGCGACAAGACCTTCCAGAAAAGCAGCTCCCTCCTGAGGCACAAGTATGAGCACACAGGTATGCACCGCACACACCTGTACACACAGGTACGCACTACACTCACCTGTACACACAGGTATGCACGGCACGCACCTGTACACACAGGTACGCACTACACTCACCTGTACACACAGGTATGCTCCTCATTCACCTGTACACACAGGTATGCACGGCACGCACCTGTACACACAGGTACGCACTACACTCACCTGTACACACAGGTATGCTCCTCATTCACCTGTACACACAGGTATGCACGGCACGCACCTGTACACACAGGTACGCACTACAGTCACCTGTACACACAGGTATGCTCCTCATTCACCTGTACACACAGGTATGCACGGCAAGCACCTGTACACACAGGTACGCACTACACTCACCTGTACACACAGGTATGCACCGCACTCTCACCGGTACACACAGGTATGCACCGCACACACCTGTACACACAGGTACGCACTACACTCACCTGTACACACAGGTATGCACCGCACACACCTGTACACACAGGTACGCGCCGCACGCACCTGTACACACAGGTACGCACTACACTCACCTGTACACACAGGTATGCACCGCACACACCTGTACACACAGGTACGCACCGCACGCACCTGTACACACAGGTACGCACCGAACGCACCTGTACACACAGGTATGCACACACACTCAAGTAGCAGAAAACCCACCAGGGTGTTTTAGGGGATTGATTAGCTACTGGGGACTGAGCATGCCCCCTGCAGGGTGTTTTAGGGGATTGATTAGCTACTGGGGACTCAGCATGCTCTCTGCAGGGTGTTTTAGGGGATTGATTAGCTACTGGGGACTGAGCATGCCCCCTGCAGGGTGTTTTATGGGATTGATTAGCTACTGGGGACTCAGCATGCTCTCTGCAGGGCGTTTTAGGGGATTGATTAGCTACTGGGGACTGAGCATGCCCCCTGCAGGGTGTTTTAGGGGATTGATTAGCTACTGGGGACTGAGCATGCCCCCTGCAGGGTGTTTTAGGGGATTGATTAGCTACTGGGGACTCAGCATGCTCTCTGCAGGGTGTTTTAGGGGATTGATTAACTACTGGGGACTGAGCATGCCCCCTGCAGGGTGTTTTATGGGATTGATTAGCTACTGGGGACTCAGCATGCTCTCTGCAGGGCGTTTTAGGGGATTGATTAGCTACTGGGGACTGAGCATGCCCCCTGCAGGGTGTTTTAGGGGATTGATTAGCTACTGGGGACTGAGCATGCTCTCTGCAGGGCATTTTAGGGGATTGATTAGCTACTGGGGACTGAGCATGCTCTCTGCAGGTTGTTTAGGGGATTGATTAGATACTGGGGACTGAGCATGCCCCCTGCAGGGTGTTTTAGGGGATTGATTAGCTACTGGGGACTGAGCATGCTCTCTGCAGGTTGTTTAGGGGATTGATTAGAGACTGGAGACTGAGCATGCCCCCTGCAGAGTGTGTAGGGGATTGATTAGAGACTGGAGACTGAGCATGCGGTGTGTAGGGGATTGATTAGATACTGGGGACTGAGCATGCCCCCTGCAGAGTGTGTAGGGGATTGATTAGAGACTGGAGACTGAGCATGCGGTGTGTCGGGGATTGATTAGATACTGGAGACTGAGCATGCCTCCTGCAGTGTGTTCACACGTCCCTGCTCTTCCTCCTGCAGGCAAGCGTCCTCACGAGTGCGGGATCTGCAAAAAGGCCTTCAAGCACAAGCACCACCTGATCGAGCACAGCCGGCTGCACTCGGGGGAGAAGCCCTACCAGTGCGACAAGTGCGGCAAGCGCTTCTCCCATTCGGGTTCGTACTCGCAGCACATGAACCACCGCTACGCCTACTGCGGGCGCGACCCCGCTGACCCTGACCCCGCCCCCGACCTTGACCCCCTGCCCCTGCTGCCCCTGTCCCTCTACCGGCCGCGTGGCCAGGAGCTGGAGGGCGTGGCCCAGGAGGCGGGGCCGGGCGGGGCTCGCTTCCTCAGCACCTGCAGCTCGGACAGAGGGCTGAGGGAGGAGGAGGAGGAGGAGGAGGAGGAGGAGCGGACTGTAAGGGGGGCGGAGCTGGGGGCGGGAGGGGCCCTGACGGACAGGTCACTCCTGGCGCAGGGCGAAGAGCTGAGCGGCGCGGAGCCGGGGGCAGGGCTGGGGGCGGGGCGGGGTGCGGACCTAGGGGCGGAGCCGGGGGCGGAGCGTGAGGCCAGCGGGATGGCGGGAGCGGGGGACGGCAGCCCCCAGAGGGACGGGGTTCAGGAGCGAGACGACGGAGACCGTGGCACTGGCTAACGGCCACTGGGAGACACGCCCACTGGGGAGACGCGGTGTCTCCTACCACGGTCCGACAGGGAGCGGTTACCATGGAAACACTCCTCCAAAGGGACAGAAAGCCTGGCTGAATTCCGAAAAGGAATGGCTGAACAGAAAGGACGGTTGATTGTGTTGCACAGATTTCACTCCAGGTGCTAGCAATGGAGGCTGTGTCTACACAGACTAAGACCACGCCCTTGTGCACATGACCACGCCCACACGCACATGGCCACGCCCATGTGTACATGACCACGCCCATATGCACATGGCCACGCCCATGTGTACGCGACCACGCCCATATGTACATGACCACGCCCATGTGTACGTGACCACGCCCACCTGCACATGGCCACGCCCATGTGTACACGACCATGCCCATATGTACATGGCCCACATGCACAGATCCCATGTAAAACACCACCACTCAGACAAGATTAATCTCTGCTGGTCTCAAAGCTCAGGAGGTTGAGTTTTCTTATAAAAACACTCCGAAAATGTATAAATTGTTTTAACCTAATTTGCAAGTGGTTTATTATTCAGCAAACATTCGATTTTTTTGAAGAGGAGATGAGGCGTGCTTATTTTTCCGTTTTTCTTTTATCCCTGTTTTTAAGTTCACGCCTGGACCTTTTGGAGAGTTCTGCATTTGTGAATCTCAATAAGGTCAAACACCACCCCCACCACCACTTCTGTCAATCCACAAATGTACGTGAATTCGCTGTTTTAAAGAGTATAAACAGACAGAGTTGGGTTTTCTGACTCTAGAAAAAAAATTATTATGGGTAATTTTCTTAATATATATCGAAAAACTGTGTTTTTATACTGGACTGCCTCTGCCTCTGAGTACCTGGGCCATTGTGGAGGATTGCTTTTACACAACATACAGTGTCATTAACACAAGGGAAACCAGTATAAAATGCAAACAAAGACTTCAACCTCAAACTCGGAGGACTGTGCTCTCTCAGTCCCTCGGTGTCTCACAGTGCACAGCTCTGATAAGAACTAACTTCCTGTTTGGAAAGAAGAAAATAAACAGTTTACCTTGCGTAAAATCAGCCGCAGTAACACCGGAAAACCGCCGAGGTAGTGCTGCTTTTTGAGCCTCCCGAAAAAAAATATTCAAACTCTTATTTTTTTCCCTTATTGACGATAAGGATAGTCGAAGAAGATGCACGGTGTCAGACGTACCTAATCTGAAGAGGCGTGTTAGCAACAACCATGCTGAAATGCGTCTCTGCAGCCAACTGGCCGTGCACGCTTCGGGCCAAGCACCAAATTAAAACTGATATTAAGGCTGTGTAACTTAATATAGTAGTATTTCATACTTGAATCTATTAAATATGGGACCCAAACAAATGATTAAAGGTGCAACCTCTATTACTTTCCAGGGTCTGGGGATGCTCATGAGATGGGGGGGAAAAAAAAACGTTTGCCTCATGCCGGTGGTTTGGTTGAAGTTTAGCAGGTATGGCTTACGTGCTTAATTTCGTACTGTGTCATCATCAGTGCCTTTAGTCAAGTGCCTTCCATTTTGGATTCAGTCAGTCTAGCAGATAGTGCCTCTACATAGAGTTTCTATGCAAAGAAAATTTGTCTTTATTATACACATAAAGACCTTAGCTATTCTGTTCATATCGAATAAAACTGGGATATTTTGCACTGTCCGAGAAGTCTTCTTTTTTTTTTTTTTACATTTTTAAACAGGTATTCAAGTGCAATTGTTCGTTTAGCCAGACCAGACTTATTGAAAACGAAGTTCCTGTCTGTATCTCTTTATCCCGCAAAAATGAATGTTTTCTAAGTGACACCGATGTGCCTTACGCATATAGTGCCGTGCGTTCAGCCCACGGGGCACTGGCATTAACGGAGTCTTGAGCTCGCGGTGCGCACCGATGAGCAAAACTTTCACATTCGTACGCACCGATGAGCAAAACTTTCACATTCTCACCAGCTAGCAGTCGAGTGCTGGTACGTGTGATACGCTGGGACGTGCACTCCGCGACAGCTTCAGAACGTGGGCTGCGGCGCTGTCACGGAGGAGTTCTGGCCTCGAGCTGGGAAGTCACTCCCCGCGGCCCTGGCAGACCTCAAACTCACTTCAGAGATCAATGCATTAACAATTTACGTCATTTGGCAGTTAATTTGCATAAAGAAACCCCCGCAGGGAGGTAGATTTCCCGGGGGTAAACTTTGCTTCAAACCCCGTGACGTCTGAATGCCTTGTCCACGGACGCCGCTGTATTCAGGGTGGAACTGATGTTCCGTGCTCTTCGCGGCGTTATTAGAAGTGGAACTGTAACGCCACTGGTTCCCAAAATGAGCTGTACTCGAAGTTCTGTGGTTGCGTTCTGGTCCTCTGGATTTTTATTATGTCACATATATTTTTGTGAATGAAGACTTAACAGAATGCACAAATATTATGTTAATGTATTTACGCAATTGTATTGTTTTTTTATGGGCTAAACATTTTCCTTTGTTGGTTATGTTTTGTATTAATTTGTAAATATCTCTTAATAAAAAAATGTACATACAACACGTTCGGCTCGTGATAATTCTTCCGGATCATTACAGTAAAAATGCAAATATGGCTTTGACAACATATAGGCCAATTTCATGTAATTTTTCATTTCTCCCCAAAGTGTTCTGATGTAAGAAATGAAGAGTTCCAAGAGCGTTTGTAGATGAATTGAAGTCATATTCAATGATCTGTGATAATGCACAAAACGCAAAAAAGATTGAGAGGAAGTAGGCTACAGTTCCTTATTAATAACAGCAGGATGTATGCAACATTCTGTTTAAATCTGTGTTAAATTATCTTATGGCTAATTGTCTTATAATATTTGTTAAAATTGGCTTATATACGGTGAACGGTATTGGCATCGCAGTCTGCATCGATTTTCATTCATTCGTGAAACACTTCCCAGATTTTCCAAAAAATAAAACTGCATGCAGCGGAGAGGCGGAAAGGCGCATGGCAGAAATGTTTGCTATCGTGAGCTGGAGTGAACCCGCGTACCAGGACACATATTGTTCAAAACAAAACAATAGAAATTCCACAAGCCCATTAACGGAATCGCACGGAGAATGACGTAAAATGAAGCCGTTGAGCTGAAGGACTGTCCGAGTCGAGGCGAAGTGCAGTCTCGGTCTGTTTTTCATTACAGCGTACGGTATATCGGCCTACGCATCAGTGATAAGCCATATGCGCACAAGCATCTATTAGCTTCATCCAGATAAAAACCCCATTAGCTTTCTCTTACCATAAACGATCGACAGAGAGGAGGGGAGGACCCGCGACTTCCTTCCCCTCTCCGCGCTACATAGACTCATTTGCATAATGAATCAGCGGCCGGTCGGCTTCACTGAAACTGACACCTGAGCCGTGCCAGCGGAGAGGGGCTTGAGTCAACGGCGACTCATTCTGCCACCTCGTCTTCCCGTTCGTGAAGGTCAACAAAAAAGGTCGTTTCGTTTCACACACACTGACTAGGGAAAAGAGAACGCAAATCTTCGAAGGCCCATTTTGTACACCATTAAACAGAAAGCGTCATCTGAAGTAACAGCTCGGATGGAGCAGCAGTATCTACAGCTCATTTCGGTTTATGAACGAACCTAAACCAAAAACAAATAAAGACAAGCCACAGGGCCAGTGATCTAAAATTTTAATTTGGTTCATGCTTCAATACTCTGCATATACAGCAACCAGGATCTAATAGCCTACCAGGAACGCACACAGTAAATTACTTTAAGCCTTCAGATTTAAAGGTCTTCACATTACACTTTAGCTGAAAAACAAGTAGGTAACATTTTCTTACCTCTGCATTTTATTCAATTTTTATGTCATACAAGGATCCTTCAAATTACAGAACAAGGAGGGTTTTTTTTAGTAATTACATGTGGAAAATGGCACTGAGACAGGTCCGTGAAAACAAAGTTGCCAACATTTCATGAAAATCATGTGACAAAAATATAAAATATTCCCAAAACCTAACCAAAATAATTTCAGAAGGAGATGAAGCATATGACAACAGAATTCAGACGAAAGGACGCCCTCGTCCAAAAGACAGTTTGCTCTTTTAAGTTGTTTCCAAAAAAAAAAAAAAATAGAATAAATTCGAACACAGCAAGGAGGATATTTACTTTAAAACTGTATTTCAAAAACAAAACACAAACATGACCGCTATAATACACGAACAATAAAATCATGGACGAAAAGACTGGCAAATAAACATGAAAAATGACCTGTACTGTCTGGATTCAGTTAAATGACATCAAAAAAAAAAACATGAATAAATTCTATGTAGGAAAAAAAAGGTACTTATATTGAGCACACAATGACAACGCTTATCATTAATCAAGGGTAAATTCACACAGCTCAATATGCAGAGCCTACATTTTGCTGGTCAGAGAAAACGAGTGAGGACGGTTCTTTCATTTTTTCCGTTTTTCCTTCTAAATTGTGTTAAAACTGTTCAAATTTATCGGGCTGACAAGACAGGCAACTCCAGAAAGAACAAAACCGACAGCTGTAATTTTTTTTCCGCACAATTAAAAATAATAATAATAAAATGTAGGATTCGGTGAACTGTGCATTGGAAACACATTAAGAACCTCTCCGCCCACTCCCCAGAGGTCTGCAATAATAAGAAAATAAAAATAAATAAATATATAAAATAAAACATTAAAACCCCTCTACACTTTCTTCAGCTTTTCTTCTTGCTTTTTTGTCTTTTGCCAAAGCCACAGTCAATATAAAATTACCCAAACCACAGAGGGAGGTGGGGGGGGGGGGGGTGGGGGTCCACATTTTTTAAGCATATGTATTTCTAGTTCCTCTTTTGTTCTGTTATTAAAAGCAGAGTTTGCGCCCATCGCAAGGGAAGAATTCCGCCCTCGCTTACAGAAACACACATACCTCCACACTGTCTCTGCCTCCCCAACACACACAGCACTGCACTAAACAAGCCTGGTGCACACAGAGAGGCAGTAACACACAGAGCACTGCACTAAACAAGCCTGGTGCACACAGAGAGGCAGTAACACACAGAGCACTGCACTAAACAAGCCTGGTGCACACAGAGAGGCAGTAACACACAGAGCACTGCACTAGACAAGCCTGGTGCACACAGAGAGGCAGTAACACACAGAGCACTGCACTAGACAAGCCTGGTGCACACAGAGAGGCAGTAACACACAGACACCAGCGACTGCAAGCCTGGTGCACACAGAGAGGCAGCAACACACAGATACCAGCGACTGCAAGCCTGGTGCACACAGAGAGGCAGTAACACACAGACACCAGCGACTGCTAGCCTGGTGCACACAGAGAGGCAGTAACACACAGACACCAGCGACTGCAAGCCTGGTGCACACAGAGAGGCAGTAACACACAGAGCACTGCACTAAACAAGCCTGGTGCACACAGAGAGGCAGTAACACACAGACACCAGCGACTGCAAGCCTGGTGCACACAGAGAGGCAGTAACACACAGATACCAGCGACTGCAAGCCTGGTGCACACAGAGAGGCAGTAACACACAGAGCACTGCACTAAACAAGCCTGGTGCACACAGAGAGGCAGTAACACACAGACACCAGCGACTGCAAGCCTGGTGCACACAGAGAGGCAGTAACACACAGATACCAGCGACTGCAAGCCTGGTGCACACAGAGAGCCAGTAACACACAGACACCAGCGACTGCAAGCCTGGTGCACACAGAGAGGCAGTAACACACAGATACCAGTGACTGCAAGCCTGGTGCACACAGATAGGGAGTCACACACAGACACCAGCGACTGCTGCACGTTTCCCTGCAGACAAAGGCAACCCGAGCGCTGCACTTTGACCTCTTTTCGTGTCCCCCCCGTTAGGTGCGCCACGTTTCAGACGCCTGGATTTTAACGTCCTGCCGCGACGGCGCGCGATTCGAAGCGACCGCGCGCGGATCAAGCGGTAGAACGCGACCGCTTTTGAAACGGGCCCAATTAAAAAATCAGACGCGGTGCCAAAACCCGCGACGCGTTTAACGGGCGCGCAGATGTCCGCCACGCCGACGAAAGCCAGAGGAGAAGATAAAAGCGGAGATATGAGGATGTGCAACAGGCTGTCAGGGGCCCACGAGAGAGACAAAACGAGCTTCTATGGACGTGTGTGTGTCTGTGTGTGAGTGTGTGTGCGTGTGTGTGTGTGTGTGTGTGTGAGGGTGGTGGGGCGTGGCTGATGTGGTAATTTACGGACGATTGCTGCCTCCAGAACAATTTAATCTCAAAGTCTTTTTCTCCCTGGGGGGTCCTGCTTTTGATTTGACTCAGTGCATCGCTATGTGAAAAACACCCTGTACACTTATTCTAAAGCCCTGAGAAGAGAACAAACACCCCCAGACAAATACACCCCCCCCCCCACCCCCCTTAGACACTACTACAGGTAAATACACCCCCCCCAGACACCACTGCAGGTAAATACATACACACGCGCTCCCCCCCCTCCCCAGACCTTGCTTCAGGTAAATATAACCCCCCCCACTGCAGGTAAATACCCCCCACCCCCCTGCTGGAGGCTGCTCACCCAACGAAGCACAGGCCCAACCTCAGGTCCTGTTTGAGTCTCCGTGTGGGATGGTGGGAGTCACAGGTCCTGTTTGAGTCTCTGTGCAGGATGGTGGGAGTCTCAGGCCCAGTTTGAGTCTCTGTTTGGGACGGTGGGGGTCTCAGGCCCAGTTTGAGTCTCTGTTTGGGACGGTGGGGGTCTCAGGTCCTATCTGAGTCTCCGTGTGGGACAGAGGTCCTAATCTGGAAAGTCCGCAGCACACTCTCCTTCTGAAAAGCCTCGTACCCCGGTAAGTGCACATCTTCTCTCCATATGGCTCCCAGGGGTCAGGGGTCAATTCCATTTCCATTTCTACCTGAAAGCCATCTCCTCGCAGTGCATCATGGGTATGTTTTTGTCAACTCAAGAACTGAAATTTCAGTTACTTCCCTGAATCAACTAAATTGAAATGGAATTGACCCCCTGACCTCTGACCCCTGATGATGTCAGAGCAGCTGCAAGGGAGTTCTGAATGGCTGCATTAGTCTTTCCCGCGGAACGGCCACAGCACGTGGAACGCCGTCGCAGTTTACAGCTATTCCTCGTCTGCTCCTGGGGGGGGAGGTCACAGCCGTCACTCCTGGGGGGGGTGGGGGGGGGGAGTGAGAGGTCACAGCCGTCACTCCTGGGGGGGGGAGGTCACAGCAGTGTTCGGTCTGCTCCTGGGGGGGGTGGGGGGGGGAGTGAGAGGTCACAGCCATCACTCCTGGGGGTGGGGGGGGGGGAAGTGAGAGGTCACAGCCGTCACTCCTGAGGGGGGGGGGGGGGGAGTGAGAGGTCACAGCCGTCACTCCTGAGGGGGGTGGGGGGGGAGTGAGAGGTCACAGCCGTCACTCCTGGGGGTGGGGGGGGGGAGCTAGCGGCGCGGCGCGGTCGCAGTCAGAGGGCGCCATCGGCGTCGGGCCCGAAGACCCGGTCGAACTCGGCGAGCATCAGCTCCACGGCCTGGTTCTGGTACAGCATGTTGATCGCCATGTTCCCGCCGTCCCCCTCTGACCTCATCAGCGTGGGACCGAACACGATCCCGATGTTCTGGGTCGTCATGCGGTTCAGGTCTGAGTGCTCCATCACCCTGGAGAGAGGGGGAGAGAGAGAGACCACGGCGACCGATGACAAACCGAGAAAAGCACTGACGACAAACACTCAGTGAGCACAGCCTGGCCATAGAGACCGGCCGTCACAGGCAGACCTGGCCGCCCGGAGAGGGCAGGCTGTGCTCCCACTGCGGTCAGGGGGCAGTGGAGACAGAGCTGCACTTCCTCACAGAATGCACAAAATATGAGGACATCAGAAAAAAATGTATTTTCTAAAATTGGAACAACTTCACCTAAATTCTCTAATTACAATAATCTCGAAAAACTCCCCTACATACACGGGGAGAAAAAAGAATGTGTGGCATTGGCTGCAAGATATGTGGCCTCCTGTCACAAAATGAGGGACAACCAGTGAGGCACCATCTCCATTATCTGTATTGTTAGTAGTCTTTATTTTTATTATTGTCCTCATTGGTGTTTGCCGTTTAACTTGTAGATTGTCTGCAGGTTTGGCTTTGGTTATTTATTTGTTATTAATCTTTTGTATTAATCGTGACTTATTTGTGATTGTTAATTGTGAATTGCTTTGGCAATATTGTTATATAGTCATGCCAATAAAGCATTATTGAATTGAACTGAATTGAACTGAGAGAGAGAGAGAGAGAGAGAGAGGGAGAGAGAGGGAGACAGAGAGGGAGGGAGAGATGGAGAGAGGGAGAGAGAGACAGGGAGAGGGAGAGAAAGAGAGAGAGAGGGAGAGGGAGATAAGGTGGGAGAGAGAGAGGGAGAGGAAGAGAGAGAGATTCTTTAAAAGTGCAAAAATTGTTTTCCTAAACTCCCAAAATATGAGTGACAAGGAAAGATGCTCAATAGCATTAGAAGGGCCTATAGCCACATCCGCAGCAGATATGCAGACCCATGCCCCAGGATGAGGGACACAAAGAGGACTCTGCATCAAATATACATATTTCACAAGTGAATGTATTTACAGTGGTTGTTTGCCTGTTTAAAAAATTAACCTAAATTAGTATTTTTTTAAACAAATAAGTATAGCAATGGTTATGTTAGAATAAAAGTTCTTCACACCTTAATTAATGTTAACTGTGTTTTTTTTAAATCATGTCTATATGATTATTTTAGGACGTGCTTCGGGTCATAATTGTTGCGTGTGGTTTCCGTGTTTATGTGTATTATGTGTGTTGCTCAGGCAATATGACTGGGTTGTCCTGCAAATAAGGCAAATTGAAATTGAAAACTGAAATTGAGAGAGGGAGAGAGAAAGAGATCGTTCTTGTACTTGGCCACGGAGGCAAATGTTCTCAATATAGTCTCAAGGACAAGCAGTTTGTAGATTTAGCACTGTTGAGCTTGTGTGTTTGTGTGTGTGTGTGTGTGTGTGTGCGCGCGTGTGTGTGAAAAAATATATTCATCTTATTAATTATTCTAATGATAACTGTGCATTGGAAACTAATTAATTTACATGAATGAAAATGTTGAAAAATTCTCAGTGATGGACATTCACCAGTTTCAGAACTGCTATTTAGACATAATATTGAATCCCGTATTGTCTCGTTTTAGAGGAAGTTAGAGTGTGTGTGTGTGTGTGTGTGTGTGTTTGCCCAGGAGAGGGAGAATGTGAGTGCGGTTGTTCTTATTTAAACTAAGTTTATTTAAAGTAAGAACCTTTAAGGGTACAATTATATCAGAATTCACTCGTAGTTACAATGTTTAGGAGTGAAAAAAGAGCATGAAGTTTAATGAGGGGAACAGCCTATTTTAGGCTGCTCATTCTGGCTTTTCACTGTCAACCTTCCACACTACAGCTAAAACTATCTTTGCAAATAACAAACCCATCCGATGTTTCTGATCCAGTGAAGAACATGAACAACCATCGTTGTATGCATCATTTACACTAGCAAGCATGGAAACGGGCCAGATCTGAGCAGCAGTCTTCTGGACCGAGCCAGATCTGAGCAGCAGTCTTCTGAAACAGGCAAGATCTGAGCAGCAGTCTTATGAGACAGGCCGTATCTGAGCAGCAGTCTTCTGAAACAGGCCAGATCCGAGCAGCAGTCTTCTGAGACAGGCCATATCTGAGCAGCAGTCTTCTCAAACAGGCCAGATCTGAGCAGCAGTCTTCTGAAACAGGCCAGATCTGAGCAGCAGTCTTCTGAAACAGGCCGTATCTGAGCAGCAGTCTTCTCAAATAGGCCAGATCTGAGCAGCAGTCTTCTGAAACAGGCCAGATCTCAGTACCAGTCCCGGATCTTTCAGCTCTACACTCCGGTGGGACGTTTCATGCCGACTGCCCCGTGAAAATCCCAGCCGCAAATCACAAATCTTTCATGTACACAAGTCAGTGTGAGTAACTGCCTTTATTAGTCTCAGCAAGCTTCAGCACTGCGGTCATCTGCACGTAGACCCTGTTTCAGAAGCCAATGTTTCTGTATGGGTGTGTGCGTTAGTGTGTGTGTGTGTGCTGTTTGTGTGTACATGTGCGTGTGTGTGTGTGTGTGCGCGCGTGTGTGTAAGAGTGTGTGAGAGTTTGCACGTGTGTGTGAGAGTGTGTGTGTGTGTGAGTGTGTAAGAGTGTGTGAGAGTGTGTGTGTGTGCATGTGTGTATGTGTGAGTGCGTGTGTGTGAGTGTGTAAGAGTGTGCGAGAGATTGTGTGTGTGTGTGTGTGTGTGTAAGTGTGTGTGAGAGTTTGTGTGTGTGTGAGAGAGAGAGAGTGTGTGTGTGTGTAAGAGTGTGTGTGAGAGTTTGTGTGTGTGTGTGTGAGAGAGAGAGAGAGAGTGAGTGTGTGAGTGAGTGAGTGTGTGTGTGTGTGTGTGTGTGTGAGAGAGAGAGAGTGTGTGTATGTGTGTGTGTGTGTGCGCGCGTTTAAAGCCAGTATGAGACATTCTTCTAAAAATGCCATTCCCACCAAACCACAAGAGCAGCCAGCAATGGCTCAGAGCTTCCACATTAAAAGCGGAGAGAGGGAGGAGGGAGGGAAGAGAGGGATGAAAAAAGAGAGGCAGTGAGAGTAAGGCTCCTGCGGTGGTGGCGGCACCACTGGCACTCGTGTCTCGCCGAGCCACGGGGGGCGGGGGGGGAGGGGGTGCAAAGAGAGAGGGGGGGGCAGGGAGAGGGGGAGAAAGAGGCAAAGAGCGAGAGAGAGACATAGAGAGGCAGAGAGTGAGAGAGAGACATAGAGAGGCAGAGAGAGAGAGAGAGAGAGAGAGAGAGAGAGAGAGAGAGAGAGAGACATAGAGAGGCAGAGAGAGAGAGAGAGAGAAATAGAGAGGCAGAGAGAGAGAGAGAGACATAGAGAGGCAGAGAGTGAGAGAGAGACATAGAGAGGCAGAGAGAGAGAGAGAGAGAGAGAGAAATAGAGAGGCAGAGAGAGAGAGAGAGAGACATAGAGAGGCAGAGAGAGCGAGAGAGAGAGAGAGAGAGAGAGAGACCCACACAATCACTGACCCCACAGCCTTGCACTGGTCCACTGATGAAGATCTGCAGGGTACCCCAGCAGGGTACCCCAAGCAAGAGTCCCCCCCCAAATTCCTACTCCCTTTCCTCATTCACTCCTTCATTCACAATCTCACACCTTCCCCGAGAGTCCCCTGCCTTCGTGTCCCCGAGCACACGCAAACACAGTCACACAGCTGGGGACACGGCTCCCTCTAGTGGACGCACAGAGCATCGCGCTTTCTGCAGCAGAATGTAATGGCGATCGCCACCCGTTCCCTCAGGAATGACACAGCGGCGGTGCGCACAGACCCAGCCATGTGTTTTACACACTTCCTGTCAGGGCTAATTACACAGAAAAAGTCACTTCTTGTTTGAACAACCCGTGAAATAGCAGGATGCTTTTTCAAAATGTGGTAATGATCATTTCTGAATGTTATTAAAATTTCCAGAAACCAGCGCCCATTTTTGTCAGCGGACAAATCGGTACACTGCCCAGGAACTGTCCACAGAGGAAATGAAACGAGGAGCTGAGCATGCACATGAGCATCGCATTAAAAACACTGTCACTGCAGCTGAGCATGCACATGCGCATCACATTTAAAACACTCTGTCACTGCAGCTGAACATGCACATGCGCATCGCATTTAAAACACTCTGTCACTGCAGCTGAGCATGCACATGCGCATCGCATTTAAAACACTCTGTCACTGCAGCTGAGCATGCACATCGCATTTAAAATATTCTGCCACTGCAGCTGAGCATGCACATGTGCATCGCATTTAAAACACTCTGCCACTGCAGCTGAGCATGCACATGCGCATCGCATTTAAAACACTCTGTCACTGCAGCTGAGCATACACATGCACATCGCATTTAAAATATTCTGCCACTGCAGCTGAGCATGCACATGCGCATCGCATTTAAAACACTCTGTCACTGCAGCT
>CM077296.1:7025000-7062500 GCA_039654925.1 Anguilla pacifica
GCAGTTTTGCTCTAGGCACACACGTGCAGTTTTGCTCTAGGCACACAGTAAGTTTTTAACCAGAGCTGCGTGCTCTCCGGGTCCGTCCGTCTGTCCGTCGGCCTGTACCTTGCACCAGCTCCTCGGGGAATAGGTAGCGTCCGTCCGTGCTCACAGCTCTCTCTGCAAGAAGCAACAGGTGTTTACACGCGCACTTCCGCCCGCCGCCTCCGGGGGGCGACAAAGTGCAGTTTGGGAAACAACACAACGGGACCCCTTCAGAGTCTCTGTTCAACCCTCTCCCGTCCTCCCTCCTACACCCCCCACCAACCAACTACCCCAAACCTGACCCCCCCCCCCCCCCACACACACACCCCCCGGACCCTCCGCCGCCCCCCCCGATCCTCTGCCACGGCACAGTCCCCTTCCTCTTACCGTGGTCCACCAAGAACCGCAGCTTCTGAATGACCGCCAGGTTCCCGCTCACTCGATAGATCCCGTCCGTCTCCAGACCTGGAACGCACAGTCGTTACCGCGGTTACGAACCAGAAGCATCCGCCTCAGGGGTGTCCAATCTTATCTGAAAAAGGGCCGGTGTGGGTGCAGGCTTTTTTGTTTTAGCCCTGCACTAAAGACAGCGAGATGACTGCAATGTGATTCACCAGAAACGCTGGTAAATCATATTGCAAAATCTATTTCTTTACTTAGGAAAAAAAAAATTAATTCTTGAGCTGCATGGACATTAGTCCTAATACATGTGTTTGAGATGCATTTGCATGCATACGCTTCATATGAAATACAGGTGGACTCTTTTTTAGTGTGGGTTGTACCTCTGTGTCTGAAGAGCAGTGTGCACCTCTGCCATTTTTATTGTAGTTTGTAGATTCCGCTATTTGGTGACATTTTATATTTTGCAACAAAAATTCATTTTTAAATTCCTTTTTGCCCATGTTCACGCCTTCCCCTGTTTGCCCCAGTCGTGCTCCACGGACTGGGGAGGACACGGAGGCACACGTGTGCTCCTCCAAAGCGTGTGATTTCTGCCACCAGTCTTCCCCGAGTCCAGCCTGTACAGACGTGTCAGAGGAAGACACTTCACACGCAGCCAGAAAGGCAGGTTTGCAGGCATCTGATAGACCAGCAGGGATCGCTGGTGAGCGTTATGCTGTGAAGGCTTTCATCGATGATGTAAACGCTGGTAGCAGCAGCAGAATTATTTCTGAAGTGTACAGAACCATCTAATCTGCTCAAGTTCAAGTGAATGGCTCCAAGCTCATTGGACGGTGTTTCATCCTACAGCAAGCCAATGATCCCAGACATAATGCTAAAGCAACAAAGCAGTTTTTCAAAGCAAAAAACTGGAAATTTCTTGACTGGCCAAGTCATTCACCCGAACTGAACCCAACTGAGCATGCGTTTCATCTGCTGAAGAGAACACTTAAGGCAACTAGCCCCTGAAACAAGCTGGAGCTGAAGATGGCTGCAGTACAGGCCTGGCAGAGCATCACCAGAGAAGATACTCCGTACTTGGTGATGTCTATGGGTCACAGACCTCAAGCAGTCACTGTATGCAAAGGACTAAACTGGATCACTTTCACTTACATAACAGTAACATGTTCCAAACATTATGGTGCCTTGAAATGGTGGGGCTACAGTATGTATAAAAAGATCTTTAATTTGTACATGGTGAAAACAAAGTGTATAAAAAAATACCCTTAAATGTGAACTGTTAGGTGACCAATCTAAAATTGTGGAGAAAAAATATGTCTTTGTCCCAAACATCATGGAGCTGCCTGTATTTGTGATCTCACACCTTAGAGCAGTGGTAACCAACCCTGATCCTGGAGATCTACCGTCCTGTAGGTTTTCACCCCAACCCTAGGAAAGCCACACCTCATTCAACAGCTAGAGATGTTGTTGAGCTGCTAATCAGTAGAATCAGGTGTGCGAAATGAGGGTTGAAGTGAAACCCTACAGGATGGCAGATCTCCAGGAACAGGACTGGTTACCACTGCCTTAGAGGGTGAACGGTTCGCCCTGCTGTGGGTGCAGAGGAAGAGCAGAGAAGGGGCCGGTTTACCTCTCTTCTCCACGGCCTCCGTGCACATCCGGACGAAACGCGGCACCGTGCTCTTCTCCCGCTCACACAGGGTCTCCAACCGGCACCCGAAAACCTGGTCTGTGCGGAGAGACGCGCGGTCAGACCGTGCAAACCCCGCCAACAACCATCACCACAAACCCAGCCCGGGGGCACCGGACCGCTACTGCTACTGCTACTAAACTGCTACTAAACTGTACCTGCTACTGCTACTGCTACCGCTACTAAACTGCACCTGCTACTGCTACTGCTACTGATACTGCTGCTGCTGCTGCTGCTGCTGCTGCTACAGCTACCGCTGCTGCTGCTACTGCTACCGCTGCTACTGCTACTGCTGCTACTGCTACTGCTACTACTGCTGCTGCTACCGCTGCTGCTGCTACTGCTGCTGCTACTGCTGCTACCGCTGCTGCTGCTACTGCTACTGCTACTGCTACTGCTGCTGCTGCTGCTGCTGCTGCTGCTGCTGCTACTGCTGCTGCTGCTACTACTGTTACCGCTGCTACTGCTACTGCTGCTACCGCTACTGCTCCTGCTGCTACTGCTGCTGCTACTGCTACTGCTGCTGTTGCTACTACTGCTACTGCTACCGCTGCTACTGCTACTGCTGCTACTGCTACTGCTACTGCTACTGCTACTGCTACTGCTGCTACTGCTACTGCTACTGCTACCGCTGCTACTGCTACTGCTGCTGCTGCTACTGCTACTGCTACTGCTGCTGCTACTGATACTGCTGCTGCTGCTACTGCTGCTACTGCTACTGCTGCTGCTACTGCTGCTACTGCTACTGCTGCTGCTGCTACTGCTGCTACTGATAATGAAACTGCTACTGCTACTAAACTGCACCTGCTACTGCTACTGTTGCTACTGCTACTGCTACCGCTACTGCCGCTGCTGCTGCTACTGCTGCTACTGCTACCGCTACTGCCGCTGCTGCTGCTGCTGCTTCTACTGCTGCTACCGCTACCACTGCTGCTACTGCTACTGCTGCTACTGCTACTGCTACTGCTACTGCCGCTGCTGCTGCTGCTACTGCTACCGCTGCTACTGCTACTGCTGCTGCTGCTACTGCTACTGCTACTGCTACTGCTGCTGCTACTGCTGCTACTGCTACTGCTGCTGCTGCTACTGCTGCTACTGATAATGAAACTGCTACTGCTACTAAACTGCACCTGCTACTGCTACTGTTGCTACTGCTACTGCTACCGCTACTGCCGCTGCTACTGCTGCTACTGCTGCTACTGCTACCGCTACTGCCGCTGCTGCTGCTGCTGCTTCTACTGCTGCTACCGCTACCACTGCTGCTACTGCTACTGCTGCTACTGCTACTGCTACTGCCGCTGCTGCTGCTGCTGCTGCTGCTGCTGCTACTGCTACTAAACTGCACCTGCTACTGATACTGCTACCGCTACTAAACTGTACCTGCTACTGCTACTGCTGCTGCTGCTGCTGCTGCTGCTGCTGCTACTGCTGCTGCTACTGCTACTGCTACCGCTGCTGCTACTGCTGCTACTGCACCTGCTGCTGCTGCTGCTACTGCTGCTGCTACTGCTACTGCTACCGCTGCTGCTACTGCTGCTACTGCACCTGCTGCTGCTGCTGCTACTGCTACCGCTACTGCACCTGCTACTGCTGCTGCTGCTGCTGCTGCTACTGTACCTGCTACTACATGCTCAGTGTTTCACCCCATTTAAGAGCCCCTCCAGGGAGAAGTACTGGAAATGAGCAGATGCTACTAACGCCATGTTGCAAGGCATCACAGTACGGTCTTATAACAATAACCCAATGTCAACGTTCATCGGTTTCTAATCGAATAAATACTAAATGAAATACTTAATGAAGACAGAAATAAAAATGTCATCATTCATTTCCTTTGCAGCATGATTAACTCTGCGTACGTGCGGCCTGTTATGGAACAGAGTATTAACAGTCGCCTGGATTCAGTCAACATTTGTCATACAATTTTTCATATTTAATTCAAGAAGGCAGTTTTGTGAGCTCAGCAATGCCCTGAATAAGCCAGTGCGTTTGAGAAGAAAAAACAGGAATTCGCATTTATGTAACATTACATCACAACGCTCTATGTAACATTAATTTCCAAGAATACTTATGCAGCAATCATGGTTTATATATGATCCTTCTGCACGCACACGCACACACATACATGCTTTATATTTTCGTACAGGTAGTGTACTGACATAGTTCACATCAGATTCTTCAGTGCTGAATTTGCAGTGGCACCTGCAACCTCACAGCTAAAATACATCTACAGGCTACACTGGAGAGACTGTGATTGGTTGAGAGTAGGCCTGAAGTAGGCCTGGAGAGACTGTGATTGGTTGAGAGTAGAACTGGAGTAGGTCTGGAGAGACTGTGATTGGTCGAGATTAGTCCTGGAGAGACTGTGATTGGCCGAGAATAGCCCTGGAGAGACTGTTATTGATTGAGAGTAGTCCAGGAGAGACTGTGATTGGTTGAGAGTAGTCCTAGGGAGACTGTGATTGGTTGAGAGCGCTCAGCACAGATTGTGATTGGTTGAGAGACAGCAGTGTCCAGCTCACCCTTGATAAGCCCTTTTTCCTGCAGGGCCTGCAGGGGGGGTCTCTTCAGAATCAGCTTCTTCAGCCGGCTCCTCACCCTCTTCCTCTCCGAGTTCTCCAGGTTTGAGCTGGACCGGGGAACTGTGAGAAAGAGAGGGGGGAAAGAAGAGGGGGGGAGAGAAAGAGAGAGGGGGACAGGGGGAGAGAGAGACAGAGGGAGAGAGAGAGAGGGAGCTTTTTAAAGTGAAATTCATTTAATTTCATTTATTTAACAAACACCAATATTGTTTGTCAATTAAAAGTTTTACATTGCAGCTACTAATGTATCAGAAGCTCTTACCCAGAAGGACTTGGCTTACATTCTCACATATAATCCACTGACACAGCTGGACAATTACTGAAGCAGGTCAAGTTAAGTGCCATGCTCCAGAGTATAATGGCTGTGCCCCACCTGGGAATAAAACCAGCAACCTCAGGGGCACAAGCCGTATGTTACACTGCCACCTAAGGCTACTCTAGTAGTGCTATGCCTGTGCGTGGTCATGTGTGGTCATTCATACACGATAAACAGTGTGACTGAATTTAGAGAGGAGGGAGGGGGGGAGGGGTGAGAGGGGTGGATTTTGGGGTGCAAGGCCACAGTGTGACTCACGGGACGTCTTGCGCCCCGGTGTCTCGTCCTCGTCCCCGCTGTGGTCCACCATCTCCACACTGCCAGCCCGTCTCAGAGAGTACAGCAGGATGTTATCCAAGGGGTTATCCCGGTCCTGATGAGCACGCACACACACACACACACACACACACACACACACGCATGAGCACAAACATACACACACACACACACACACACACACAGACGCATGAGCACACACACACACACACACACACACACGCATGAGCACAAACATATACACACACACACACACACACACACACATACATATACACACACACGCATGAGCGCAAACATATACACACACACACACACGCACACACACACACGCATGAGCACAAACATATACACACACACACATGAGCACAAACATACACACACACACACACACACACACATGAGCACAAACATATACACACACACACACACACGCACACACGCATGAGCACAAACATACACACACACACACACAAACACACGCATGAGCACAAACATATACACACACACACGCAGACACACGCACACACACACACACACGCATGAGCACAAACATACACACACACACACACACGCATACATAAACACACACACGCATGAGCGCAAATGCAGACACATACATACAAACACACATGCTCTCTCTCTCACACACACACACACACATGCTCTCTGACGCACACACACACACACACACGCTCCCTCTGCTCTCATGCATTATTGAGCGAGGGGAGGAGCAGGACTCACCAGCCGCTGGATGACGCTCTGGATGGTGCTGTACCACTCTCTGATCACAGACTCCGTCTCCGACTGCAACAGGAACTCGTTCCCCGTCACAGTCCTCAGCTACACACACACACACACACACACACACACACACACACACCGGGAACAAGGGTGAGCGCTCTGGGGCTAGCGTGTGCCTATCCCCAGGCACAAACGTTTAAAAGACACGCTGTGAACCCCCCACCCCCCCCCCGCCCCGCCCCCAACATCCCACCCCACCCCCCCCCCACCCATACCCCACCCTATACCTGAACAAGGGGTAGGTATTTCGAAAAAATAGCAAACTGAACCTTTCCAGAAGTGACTGCTTCTTTATTTCCCAAATAACTGTATTTTGAAAAAACTTTGGGTCTTTCGAAGTTACTGATAGAGAAGGAAAGCTAGTACTTGAGAAATTATTTTGTAATTGCTCACAATCCCTCATATAAAGAGAAAGAAAATGTCAGAGAGATTTTAGATGACAAATGTGCTGTGTTTATTCTCTTTGCTGGACTCTCTCACCTTGAACACATTCTTCTTACTGGATAAATCATTAGCCCAGTGCAGCTTCGCTCCTCTAAGATCCACACTGCTCTCTGGCCTGCTGTTTCCAGGTTTCTGTGTCGCACACACACACGCGCACACACACACACACACACACACATACACACAAACGCACGCACGCACACACATACACACGCACATGCACACAAACACACACACACACACGCGCACACACACACACACACGCACATGCGCACAAACACACACACACACACACACACACAAACGCACGCATGCACACACATACACACGCACACGTGCACACATACACGCACACAAACGCACGCACGCACACACATACACACGCACATGCACACACACGCTGTTTTTAATTTCTTCCATTCAGCCGACACTCATATCCAGAGTGATTACACAGAAACTTACGCGGCTGGATATGTACCGAACCAATTACATCGCTTTACAATCACTTTTTTCAGAATTGGATAACATAAGCACGCAGCATCACCAAGACACAAAAGGCCATGTATAAACACCAGGTACCTCCCTCAGGTCCTGGGATCATACCTACAGCCTTAGAGTTGCAAGTCCAGCTCTTTATTTGTTATGCAGTCAGTTATGACTATGTTATCCGGTAAATGACATTTATGTTATTTATTTATTTATTTATTATTTTGTTATTCACTTCCAATAGTAACCCTACCAGGTACTATAGGTTAAAATGTAAGAAGAATGTATACTTTTTTGTAATTATTTATCGATAGTAGCTCATGTACACCACCTGGCCAAAAAAAAATTGTTCAGATTTTTTTGGACAGTGCCCACCTTACAAGCCTCTGGAGGCAGTGTTATGATCTGGGGTTGCTTCAATTGGTCAGGCCTAGGCTCAGCAACGTTATGCAGCAATACAATGAAGTCAGCTGAGTACCTGAATGTACTGAATGGCCAGGTTATCCCATCAATGGATTTTTTCTTCCCTGAGGGTTGGGGCATATTCCAGGACGACAATGCCAAGATCAGGCTCAAATTGTGAAAGAGGGGTTCTGGGAGCATGAGGAATCATTTTCACACATGAATTGGCCACCACAGAGTCCTGACCTTAACCCCATTGAAAGTCTTTGGGATGTGCTGGAGAAGACTTTACGGAGTGGTTCGACTCTCCTGTCGTCAATACAAGATAATGAAATTCTGGACAGAAATAAATGTTGTGACGTTGCATAAGGTTGTCGAAACAATGCCACGATGAATGCGCACCACAATCAAAGCTAAAGGCGGTCAAACTAAATATTAGAGTGTGCGACTTTTGTTTTGGCCAGGCAGTGTATTTCCTGATGAACGTGATCTACAGAATGTTGTCAGGAAGGTAACAGCATTCCTACCCAGCTGGAAGGAGTCTGGGATTTGGGGTCCTTGAAGAAGACCAGGCTGTTTCCCACCAGCACCACCCACGAGGGGTTCCAGTTCTTCCTGCAACACACCAGAATCCACACCGTCAAACACACCAGCGCACCCTCAAACACACCAGCATCCGCACAGTCAAACACACCAGAATCCACACCCTCAAACACACCAGCGCACCCTCAAACACACCAGTGTCCACACCCTCAAACACACCAGCATCCGCACCCTCAAACACACCAGTGCCCGTACCCTCAAACACACCAGTGCCCGTACCCTCAAACACACCAGTGCCCGTACCCTCAAACACACCAGAATCCACACCATCAATCACACCAGTGCACCCTCAAACACACCAGCAGCCGCACAGTCAAACACACCAGAATCCGCACCCTCAAACACACCAGTGCCCGTACCCTCAAACACACCAGTGCCCGTACCCTCAAACACACCAGAATCCACACCATCAATCACACCAGTGCACCCTCAAACACACCAGCATCCGCACCCTCAAACACACCAGTGCCCGTACCCTCAAACACACCAGCAGCCGCACAGTCAAACACACCAGAATCCACACCCTCAAACACACCAGTGCACCCTCAAACACACCAGCATCCGCACCCTCAAACACACCAGTGCCCGTACCCTCAAACACACCAGTGCCCGTACCCTCAAACACACCAGAATCCACACCCTCAAACACACCAGCGTCCACACCCTCAAACACACCAGTGCCCGTACCCTCAAACACACCAGAATCCACACCATCAATCACACCAGTGCACCCTCAAACACATCAGCATCTGCACAGTCAAACACACCAGTGCCCATACCCTCAAACACACCAGAATCCACACCATCAATCACACCAGTGCACCCTCAAACACACCAGCATCTGCACAGTCAAACACACCAGTGCCCGTACCCTCAAACACACCAGCGTCCACACAGTCAAACACACCAGAATCCACACCCTCAAACACACCAGCGCACCCTCAAACACACCAGCGTCCGCACAGTCAAACACACCAGAATCCACACCGTCAAACACACCAGTGCCCGTACCCTCAAACACACCAGTGCCCGTACCCTCAAACACACCAGAATCCACACCATCAATCACACCAGTGCACCCTCAAACACACCAGCATCTGCACAGTCAAACACACCAGTGCCCATACCCTCAAACACACCAGAATCCACACCATCAATCACACCAGTGCACCCTCAAACACACCAGCATCTGCACAGTCAAACACACCAGTGCCCGTACCCTCAAACACACCAGCGTCCACACAGTCAAACACACCAGAATCCACACCCTCAAACACACCAGCGCACCCTCAAACACACCAGCGTCCGCACAGTCAAACACACCAGAATCCACACCGTCAAACACACCAGTGCCCGTACCCTCAAACACACCAGTGCCCGTACCCTCAAACACACCAGAATCCACACCATCAATCACACCAGTGCACCCTCAAACACACCAGCATCCGCACCCTCAAACACACCAGCGCACCCTCAAACACACCAGTGCCCGTACCCTCAAACACACCAGCATCCGCACCCTCAAACACACCAGTGCCCGTACCCTCAAACACACCAGTGCCCGTACCCTCAAACACACCAGCATCCACACCCTCAAACACACCAGTGCACCCTCAAACACACCAGCGCACCCTCAAACACACCAGTGCACCCTCAAACACACCAGCGTCCGCACCCTCAAACACACCAGTGCCCGCACCCTCAAACACACCAGAATCCACACCCTCAAACACACCAGCATCCGCACCCTCAAACACACCAGTGCCCGCACCCTCAAACACACCAGAATCCACACCCTCAAACACACCAGCATCCGCACCCTCAAACACACCAGAATCCACACCCTCAAACACACCAGCGTCCGCACAGTCAAACACACCAGTGCCCGTACCCTCAAACACACCAGCATCCACACCATCAATCACACCAGTGCACCCTCAAACACATCAGCATCTGCACAGTCAAACACACCAGTGCCCATACCCTCAAACACACCAGAATCCACACCATCAATCACACCAGTGCACCCTCAAACACACCAGCATCTGCACAGTCAAACACACCAGTGCCCATACCCTCAAACACACCAGAATCCACACCATCAATCACACCAGTGCACCCTCAAACACACCAGCATCTGCACAGTCAAACACACCAGCATCCGCACCCTCAAACACACCAGTGCCCGTACCCTCAAACACACCAGCGTCCACACAGTCAAACACACCAGAATCCACACCCTCAAACACACCAGCGCACCCTCAAACACACCAGCGTCCGCACAGTCAAACACACCAGAATCCACACCGTCAAACACACCAGTGCCCGTACCCTCAAACACACCAGCATCCACACCATCAATCACACCAGTGCACCCTCAAACACATCAGCATCTGCACAGTCAAACACACCAGTGCCCATACCCTCAAACACACCAGAATCCACACCATCAATCACACCAGTGCACCCTCAAACACACCAGCATCTGCACAGTCAAACACACCAGCATCCGCACCCTCAAACACACCAGTGCCCGTACCCTCAAACACACCAGCGTCCACACAGTCAAACACACCAGAATCCACACCCTCAAACACACCAGCGCACCCTCAAACACACCAGCGTCCGCACAGTCAAACACACCAGAATCCACACCGTCAAACACACCAGTGCCCGTACCCTCAAACACACCAGTGCCCGTACCCTCAAACACACCAGTGCCCGTACCCTCAAACACACCAGAATCCACACCATCAATCACACCAGTGCACCCTCAAACACACCAGCAGCCGCACAGTCAAACACACCAGAATCCGCACCCTCAAACACACCAGTGCCCGTACCCTCAAACACACCAGTGCCCGTACCCTCAAACACACCAGAATCCACACCATCAATCACACCAGTGCACCCTCAAACACACCAGCATCCGCACCCTCAAACACACCAGTGCCCGTACCCTCAAACACACCAGCAGCCGCACAGTCAAACACACCAGAATCCACACCCTCAAACACACCAGTGCACCCTCAAACACACCAGCATCCGCACCCTCAAACACACCAGTGCCCGTACCCTCAAACACACCAGTGCCCGTACCCTCAAACACACCAGAATCCACACCCTCAAACACACCAGCGTCCACACCCTCAAACACACCAGTGCCCGTACCCTCAAACACACCAGAATCCACACCATCAATCACACCAGTGCACCCTCAAACACATCAGCATCTGCACAGTCAAACACACCAGTGCCCATACCCTCAAACACACCAGAATCCACACCATCAATCACACCAGTGCACCCTCAAACACACCAGCATCTGCACAGTCAAACACACCAGTGCCCGTACCCTCAAACACACCAGCGTCCACACAGTCAAACACACCAGAATCCACACCCTCAAACACACCAGCGCACCCTCAAACACACCAGCGTCCGCACAGTCAAACACACCAGAATCCACACCGTCAAACACACCAGTGCCCGTACCCTCAAACACACCAGTGCCCGTACCCTCAAACACACCAGAATCCACACCATCAATCACACCAGTGCACCCTCAAACACACCAGCATCTGCACAGTCAAACACACCAGTGCCCATACCCTCAAACACACCAGAATCCACACCATCAATCACACCAGTGCACCCTCAAACACACCAGCATCTGCACAGTCAAACACACCAGTGCCCGTACCCTCAAACACACCAGCGTCCACACAGTCAAACACACCAGAATCCACACCCTCAAACACACCAGCGCACCCTCAAACACACCAGCGTCCGCACAGTCAAACACACCAGAATCCACACCGTCAAACACACCAGTGCCCGTACCCTCAAACACACCAGTGCCCGTACCCTCAAACACACCAGAATCCACACCATCAATCACACCAGTGCACCCTCAAACACACCAGCATCCGCACCCTCAAACACACCAGCGCACCCTCAAACACACCAGTGCCCGTACCCTCAAACACACCAGCATCCGCACCCTCAAACACACCAGTGCCCGTACCCTCAAACACACCAGTGCCCGTACCCTCAAACACACCAGCATCCACACCCTCAAACACACCAGTGCACCCTCAAACACACCAGCGCACCCTCAAACACACCAGTGCACCCTCAAACACACCAGCGTCCGCACCCTCAAACACACCAGTGCCCGCACCCTCAAACACACCAGAATCCACACCCTCAAACACACCAGCATCCGCACCCTCAAACACACCAGTGCCCGCACCCTCAAACACACCAGAATCCACACCCTCAAACACACCAGCATCCGCACCCTCAAACACACCAGAATCCACACCCTCAAACACACCAGCGTCCGCACAGTCAAACACACCAGTGCCCGTACCCTCAAACACACCAGCATCCACACCATCAATCACACCAGTGCACCCTCAAACACATCAGCATCTGCACAGTCAAACACACCAGTGCCCATACCCTCAAACACACCAGAATCCACACCATCAATCACACCAGTGCACCCTCAAACACACCAGCATCTGCACAGTCAAACACACCAGTGCCCATACCCTCAAACACACCAGAATCCACACCATCAATCACACCAGTGCACCCTCAAACACACCAGCATCTGCACAGTCAAACACACCAGCATCCGCACCCTCAAACACACCAGTGCCCGTACCCTCAAACACACCAGCGTCCACACAGTCAAACACACCAGAATCCACACCCTCAAACACACCAGCGCACCCTCAAACACACCAGCGTCCGCACAGTCAAACACACCAGAATCCACACCGTCAAACACACCAGTGCCCGTACCCTCAAACACACCAGCATCCACACCATCAATCACACCAGTGCACCCTCAAACACATCAGCATCTGCACAGTCAAACACACCAGTGCCCATACCCTCAAACACACCAGAATCCACACCATCAATCACACCAGTGCACCCTCAAACACACCAGCATCTGCACAGTCAAACACACCAGCATCCGCACCCTCAAACACACCAGTGCCCGTACCCTCAAACACACCAGCGTCCACACAGTCAAACACACCAGAATCCACACCCTCAAACACACCAGCGCACCCTCAAACACACCAGCGTCCGCACAGTCAAACACACCAGAATCCACACCGTCAAACACACCAGTGCCCGTACCCTCAAACACACCAGCATCCACACCATCAATCACACCAGTGCACCCTCAAACACATCAGCATCTGCACAGTCAAACACACCAGTGCCCATACCCTCAAACACACCAGAATCCACACCATCAATCACACCAGTGCACCCTCAAACACACCAGCATCTGCACAGTCAAACACACCAGCATCCGCACCCTCAAACACACCAGTGCCCGTACCCTCAAACACACCAGCGTCCACACAGTCAAACACACCAGAATCCACACCCTCAAACACACCAGCGCACCCTCAAACACACCAGCGTCCGCACAGTCAAACACACCAGAATCCGCACCGTCAAACACACCAGTGCCCGTACCCTCAAACACACCAGCGTCCACACAGTCAAACACACCAGAATCCACACCCTCAAACACACCAGCGCACCCTCAAACACACCAGCGTCCGCACAGTCAAACACACCAGAATCCGCACCGTCAAACACACCAGTGCCCGTACCCTCAAACACACCAGTGCCCGTACCCTCAAACACACCAGAATCCACACCATCAATCACACCAGTGCACCCTCAAACACACCAGCATCTGCACAGTCAAACACACCAGCATCCGCACCCTCAAACACACCAGCATCCACACAGTCAAACACACCAGCGTCCGCACCCTCAAACACACCAGCATTGGCACCATCAAAACACACAGTCGCTGACACACTGATAAATACACACACTGCTCTGTTACACAGACCCACACAGCACAACCAGACAGATACACAGTCCGACCGTGCTAGAAACAGATCTGTATCTGGTCCATGTCAAACTGATGAAATGATTCAGAAAAGCTTGTTTGTCCTGTGTGTGCCATTCTGGCTCCAGCAGTAATGTCTAAATGAAATCTTCAGTTTGCCACGGATCCAGCGTTATGAAACCACGATACAGACAAACACTGGGGCATAACATCACGACCTTGTTAACAGGAACTGGAACAGGAAATTCAGTTACCTCAACTTCCTGCCTCCTTCAGCAATCTTCGTCTTGTTCAGGAGGCCAGCCTTCTCAAGCTCCTGGAAACACAGTCAGAATACACTCAGTAGTAAGATTACTCTGGAATGAATGATGATAATATTCCAATACAGCACCCAGAAATGAATCATGATATTTTATTCTCACAGTACCCTGATATTGATGATTCATACCGTCAGCGTCACCACAGAACCTCAATATTATAAATGACAAATTTTTATTATCATAATGTCCTGTCATAAAATTATAAAATTTTATTATCAGGACATTCTGATATTAATGCAGATCACATACTATTATCAACCAGATTCTAGTCAAGCATGTTTTGAAAGAATTTAACTCTTCACAGTAAATGCTGCTAAAATTTTTGAACTCTGTTGGAGATGGCTGAAACTAGCCACTAATCAACATGTGCACCCATGCAATAACTGAACACCTATGTACTGAATACTGCTGAACACAGATGCTTGTTTAAAGTAGCACGGAAACTTCCAGAATTTTACAGGTGTCTCAAGGGTGAAGGTACTTCAAATAAAGTATCAGATTTAATGCTTCTCTGGATGCTACTGAAATAACTGAGGCTGTTATTGAGGTTCAGTTATCAGTATTCCTGTACTTCCTGTACTTTATTCAGGGAGACAGGGTGGCTAAGATTAGTGTAGGGGGCACTGAGGGCAGAGAAATATGGAACAAGTGGGCGTGTGTGTGTGCGCGTGAGTGCGTGTGTGTGTGCATGTGTACGTGTGCGCGTGATTGTGTGTGTGTGTGTGTGTGTGTGTGTGTGTGTGTGTAAACTCCTCACCGGGGTGCTGCCCTCTGAATTCTCTGGAGAGCTGGGGGGGGAGGGGGAATCCACACAGGTCACATGACAGGGGCGGTCCCTGCACTGATGGGGGTAAAGACAGGTCACATGACAGGGGAGGTCCCTGCACTGCTGGAGGGAGAGACAGGTCACATGACAGGGGCGGTCCCTGCACTGCTGGGGGGAGAGACAGGTCAAATGACAGGGGCGGTCCCTGCACTGCTGGGGGGAGAGACAGGTCACATGACAGGGGAGGTCCCTGCACTGCTGGGGGGAGAGACAGGTCACATGACAGGGGAGGTGCCTGCACTGCTGGGGGGAGAGACAGGTCACATGACAGGGGAGGTCCCTGCACTGCTGGGGGGAGAGACAGGAACATGCAGGGTATTAGACCCTGACAGGCAGGCCTAGCCCATCACCATGGGCTTGATGCGGTTTCCCCGGCGACCGTTACCTTGGAGTCCGGTGTCTCAGACAGGATCATGGAACGGGAGTGGCTAAACGGGTCGCTCATCCTCAGGGGGGCGGAGTTACGGGCCTGGGCGTGACTTGAGCTGTAGGTGGCGCTACTGAGCGCGTCCGACGAAGCAGCACGCTGCATACTCTGAGGAGGGGGAGGGGGAATGGAGCACAGCCAATCAGGGACGGCCTTCAACATGAGCCCTCACTTCACAGAGCTACATTCAAAACAGATGCGTTTAACCACAACATACCTCCTAGTTAAGGACAAAACATTCTGTGTTAAAAAGTCCCACTTTGTAACACATACATTGAATATTTGTAGCAAAAAAGTAGAAACACAAAAAGTGTTTTGGATATTAACAAGAATAGCCATTATAATACAACTCAACACCACAACTACAGGGCTTTGAAATATGTTCCATTTCTTTGTGTGATTTCACTAAGAGGGATACACATCATTTTCTGTTTATTTTATTTATTTATTTTTGATTCATTTATGCTGGTAGGTCAACTGAGAACTAAGTTCTCTTTTTCCCATTTTCCCACTGCAATCAGAACAGCAGAAGCCCTGCCCATCTCCCCACTGCAGTCAGAACAGCAGAAACCATGCCCATCTTCCACTGCAGTCAGAACAGCAGAATCCCTGCCCATCCTCCCACCGCAGTCAGAACAGCAAAAACCCTGCCCATCTTCCCACTGCAGTCAGAACAGCAGAATCCCTGCCCATCTTCCCACTGCAGTCAGAACAGCAGAAACCCTGCCCATCTTCCCACTGCAGTCAGAACAGCAGAAACCCTGCCCATCTTCCCACTGCAGTCAGAACAGCAGAAACCCTGCCCATCTTCCCACTGCAGTCAGAACAGCAGAAATCCTGCCCATCTTCCCACTGCAGTCAGAACAGCAGAAACTCTGCCCATCTTCCCCTGCAGTCCGAGCAGCAGAAACCCTGCCCATCTTCCCACTGCAGTCAGAACAGCAGAATCCCTGTCCATCTTCCCACTGCAGTCAGAACAGCAGAAACCCTGTCCATCTTCCACTGTAGTCAGAGCAGCAGAAACCCTGCCCATCTTCCCCTGCAGTCAGAACAGCAGAAACTCTGCCCATCTTCCCCTGCAGTCAGAACAGCAGAATCCCTGCCCATCCTCCCACTGCAGTCAGAACAGCAGAATCCCTGCCCATCTTCCCACTGCAGTCAGAACAGCAGAAACCCTGCCCATCTTCCCCTGCAGTCAGAACAGAAGCCCTGCCCATCTTCCAACACAAACTGAAGACTCACCTCTTCAGCCCTTTAAATAACCTTTCTTCATATGTTTCTTCTAATTTCCTTTTGGAGAATGATATATGTATAGCTGTGCAAATAGGTTATCTGTCCAGATGTAACTTATTATATATTATACTTATTGATTATAAATGGGCCTCTGTTCCTTCTTGGTGATAGTGCATTTTGTACGCCTGAGTAACACTGATATTCACCACTACTGTAATAATTGTAAAGTAATGACCTGTGTTATGAAAGAAGAAAGTACTAAGAACTGCACAGCGGCTACTCATTTGTACCAGCACAAGACTCCTCAATGATGGCAGCAACATCAGCTAAACCAGTAAGATAAGATAGTCAACTCTGCTTTTGTTCTCTCCTCTCTGTTTCAAAACTATAGAACAGGAGATTCTGGTCAGTAACAGGAGTTTTCAGGCACTGGATCGTAAAACAGAATATTCATAAGATGCGTCAAATCGAAATGTTTTGACTTTCACTGTTAAGATTACACCAGCGTCCGGCGTGTCCACAGAATCTGTGGTGACGTTTCACAAAAGCAGAAGCACGGGCAGCAACGTGACGTCACAGGGCACGCAGCAACGCACGGTTCCAGCACAGAGAGCAGATGGCGGGGCGTGGCCTTGTTCCCACGGATACGCCAACGGGGCAGGACCGCGGCCAAAAAACACTGAGGTGACGTGCCAAAACACCACGGCCTTCGATCCCACACAGAGCTCTCACTCACTAACTGACCACAGCCAATCACAGACCTCAAACGACCCGGTTCCAGTGTTAGCGTTAGGGTTAGGGTTAGGGTTAGGGTTCAGGTTAGGGCCTTCGATCCCGCACAGAGCTCTCACTAACTGACCACAGCCAATCACAGACCTCAAATGACCCGGTTCCAGTGTTAGGGTTAGGGTTAGCGTTAGGGTTAGGGTTAGGGTTAGGGCCTCGGTTGATGGATTGCTCAAGTTTACTAGGCTGATGGAGGGGCAGGAGCTTCCCGTTGTATCCTCTTAGTGGTCTCATGCAACTACATATTATTGAAGAGAAATAATGCCGTAATCAAAGATGTACATTTACCATACAGCCACATATCATCTCCTTTTGTTTCTATAGTTATGTCAGGGCACTGATAAATATTTGTAATTGCCATCTTGTTAGCCATATATCTCTCCATATTTCCCTCACTAGCTAGCTAGCAAGCAACTTGAACTTTTTTTTTTTTTTTTTTAAACACTGTATAACACCGGGTGCAATTGTAGCATAATGATAAGTTGTTTGTCCATTTTTCCTCACTGAGCGGAACAATAATTTGCTAAATGGTATCATATTGGTTGGAGAAATAGGAAGCCCAAAACTGTTGACTGGCTGTTGATGGGTGAAGCCTGTGAAAAGTTAAACAGTGGGCAACATTTCTCGGGAAACTTTGGTCGCTCAGTCGCCCAGTTTCTTTCGTTTCTGGGCGTCGCTCAGCTACACAGAGAATGAATCGACTTCCGGCAACTCGGTCGACAAGTTGCTCGCAGTGTGAACGCACCATTACCCTTCTTCTTCCTGGTGCTTTCCTGTTAACATTACTGCCCATCAGCAGGACCCTTCTGAGTGTGTACTGAACACTGCACCTGGAAATCTTAAGCTTCTTAGCCTTTTCTCACAGGGAATAATCTTGACACAGTATGTTTACTTGGCTCTGCACATGCAAGATTAAGTCCTTGTTCTTTGCCATATTTTTTTGGAGCTTTACTGCCCATTTTACTTACACTACAGGCTAATGGTAGGCTGTAGGCTACCTGTGGTTAAAAAAAAATAAAAAAATAAAAAACTTAAGGAAGATACGTTTTCAGTCAATTTAACTACCCCTCCACCTCCCGCTTTGCAAAATGATTGGATAAACGTCTATTTGTTTATTTGTAATTAAACCCAAAGTAGGCTATTTCAGAAAAGTCCTGTCTAAGTTTTCAAAGTAAAACTCATCTTTTTGTGTCACTGTCGGTAGAAACTGAAAAAAATTATTAGACTTTGGTCTGTTATTAAATAAATGCACATATATTAACTGAACTTGTCTCTACACAGAGATGAATTCAGTTAATATATTTGGCCACCTGTGGGTTTTTAAAAAAAAATTTTTATAAGCCACAGGCCAAATAATATAGGCGCGTTTGTATTTCCTGTTTTGGTTTACGGTCTTGATCTCGTGCTTCACACAAAATGCACTTTGAAGTGTTTTTTTAAAGCAGAGATGCTAAAGTAGATGTGCTTATATCATCAGGTGAAGTTACGTGATCTTTATTGCAAAGGGATACTTTTCGAGGATTGTTGTGTTCTGAAGAACCATGAACGTGTTCTAACTGCTTCTTTCCCTCCCAAAGAGGGAAATAAACAGAGCTCTTACTCGTTCGGTATTAAACTACATTACATTACATTACAGGCATTTAGCAGACGCTCTTATCCAGAGCGACTTACACTACTTTTACATAGCATTTTTACATTGTATCCATTTATACAGCTGGATCTACACTGAAGCAATTTCGGTTAAGTACCTTGCTCAAGGGTACAACGGCAGTGTCCTACCCGGGAATCGAACCTGCGACCTTTCGGTTACAAGCCCAGTTCCTTACCCACTGTGCTGCACTCCGTCCGTTTGACCATGACCATGTGACCACCGTAAAGATACTCAATGCAGTCAGCCTCCATAACTTTTAGCTTCACTTGCGAACAGTGCTTCAGCTGGCCTGAAAACTACGGAGCGCCAAAGGGTCCACAACGGGTTACGTGTTCACACGTCAAAGCGTGTTAACGCGCCTTTAGCGTGTCAACAAGGAAAAAGCTGTGTTAACACACTTCAGGCTAGCCAATCACTCTCCAAATTAAAACTCACAATGTGAACTGGAATTTTAAAAATGTTACTATTTTTAGCTGCTAATCACGATGCCCCCTCATCTCCCACTTCAGATTCACTCTCACTTGGCCGGTTCATCGATACGTTTTCCGCTCGGTTTGGTTTTGACTGGTGTTGATAAACGGGGGCGGACCGTACGCCCCAGCGAGGGATGTGGTTAACCGAGTCATCTGACCCGTTGGCCCACATCTGAAAATGTTTTAAACGGGTGGTTCGTCCAACGTTTCACCCATCGGCCTCACTAGAACATACGGTGAGCTCCATAATGTTTGGGACACATCAAAAGTGCGTTTTCCGTTCCCCAGGAAGTTCTGATGAGCCACCGCTTAGGCACAGGGGTTAAATTGGGATATGTAAGAGGGCGAGCCAGAGGCTACAGTGCTTTTTCACGGGGTGCTGGCATCATGGAATCACAATGTCTCAGTTTTCCATGCTGACCTACTAGGATTTGTCCTTTTACATAAAAATTACTGTCGAAGTTCACAAGTACTTTGTTGATATCTTCTGTTGTGATGTGTGACAGATCTTTCTCACTATGAATTCGAAATAGAGAATCAGCAGGCTACAATCAGTCAGTTAGGTTACAGGAAAGGCAAGCAGATTACTGTTAGCACTATGAATAAAATGATATAAGCTAGGGTAAAAAAAAATAACGAGCAAGCTAGCTAATGTTAGCAAATGTACGTTAAATAACAGCTATGGATTTTTCACAATGTGTTTCCCCTGGTCAGCACATCAATCTATTGCCTTGCTCAATATCCTTTGACTGCAATTTTTAGACAGCTGGATGCGCAGTCAAATAACATTAACTTTTCAGCAGCAGTTCTACTGATGCAGCTATAACAAGGTGGTACTGCTGCTATCCCACTTTTACTGCTAACAATGACAGAAAGGCTAGTTAAGTAACAAGGAATCCAAACAAGCGAACTACTAGATCATTAGATAGTTTACAATACGTGAAATTATTTGGTTAAATGATATATCCTTATGAGCAAGCTATCTAATGTTGGCAACAGCAAGCTAAAATATTGCTAATGTTTAACAATACTGTATGTTCTCTGTTAATGGTCATAAAGAGAATAATTTTATGCAGGGTATTGGCTGTGTCAACTTAAAACTGAAAGACTGTGGTTTAATTTTAACTGGGACGCCGATATTTGAGCTATGGAGCTAAGCTATAGGCTAAGCTCATCCTGCCATAGGCACTAGGTCATCATCTCATGAAATGACTCAGGCACTAACTAATCCTTTCGTGGACCCTGGGTCATCTTCTCATAAATTGACATAGGTGTGACAACACCTGTCTTACTGCAATGCAAATTTATTCTGATTTCTGCACCGGGATTGGATGGGTGTTGACGTGTTAGCACGCTTTTTGCCTTGACGTGTTAACGCGTTACACGTAACGTGTAGTGAACCCTTTGGCGTTTCATCGGAAACCACTGTAGTCACGAGACCAAAGTTAAAGCATCACATGCCTTAAAGTATGGAGTTGGATTATGGAGCACGTTTTCACTAAGAGGCTAATCCTGAGAAACTTCTGAGTGGTGATTGACAGACTAAAACTATTCCTTGGAAAGGTCATTCTAAAGGTCATGAGTGTGAAGCTAAACGCGACGCTGCTGGTTTCTCAGGTGTGATGATGCCATGTTAGTGCAGGTGTCCACGCCCGGGTTTCGTCCTGCCGACTGCGTTCAATCAAAGGAAAACCCACCTGTCTCAGCTCCCAGGCACTCTCGCCATCCTGGCCACGTTTGGTGAAGTCAGGGGTGAGCTGCAACAGACACAAGTACAAAAACACATCTCACCAACGTACACATTAATAACCAACCATCAACACACATTTACCTCAAACAATTACCAACATACAGGTTTATAACCAACCATTTACCAACGTACACATTAATAACCAACCATCAACACACAGATGTACCTCAAACAATTACCAACATACAGATTTATAACCAGCCATTTACCAACGTACACATTTATCTCAATCAATCATCAACATGTCAATTTAACTCAAGAATTCACCAACACACAGACTTAACTCAAACAGATTTATCTCAATCAATCACCAACATGCAAATTTATCTCAACCAATCAGCAACACACATATATATTCAGCCAATTACAAATATACAGATATTTCTCAATCAATCTTTTTTCTCTTTCTACCTCGATTTCCATTGATTTCCTTGATTTCCGTTTGGATAATGTTATGTCTAGCTGTGTAAACATAGGTTATCTAGCTTGTCTGACTTTCTATTGTTACAATACAAGCTTTTGTTTGTTAGGTGAATATCACACTTAGTGGTCATTAATGGGCATCCGTGCCTTCTTAGCAATACCGCGAATGAGCCACTGATGTTCCCCACTACTGCCAAGTGATTGTAAGGCAACGTCATGTAATGTTTGAAATACAAACTTGCAAATATCGCCAAATCTCAGAAGCTTGTGACAGAAAAGCACACAGCAATAGGAGAGGTTTGTACACGAAAGTCATTTTAAAAAAGCAGAAACACATCAAGTTGTAGAAAGTGTAACCTCTATCTCTCTATGTGGTGGTGAAAGAGAGAAGATGGTCAAAGGGAAGACAGCAAGTTGAGCTCGAGGACTGAGAACACATCGAGCAAGACAGCTGAGGGACAGCAGGGAAGGAAACCAGCACATCCCCAACGGCAGAGAGAAAAGAGGAAGACAGACAGCCAACAGAAGATCCGCTAAATGACAGAACTCGCTAACCCATCCTGGCCAAAATATACAGGCAGACCAACTCCAGCATCTGGCTCTGTGTTCCCCTCCATCCTACCTCCACTGGAAACATTAGCCTGGACTCAATCAGTGTTTTTCTTTAACGGCCGCCCCACAGTTTGTTTTCTTCCTTAAACGTACAGCTTGGCACGGTCGAGTTTGGTAGTTGCTGAACTTTCCAAACTAGTTTTAGCTGAGAGAAAATCAAATGCTTGCATTTAATTGTGAGACAAAGCTAATGAGAAATGTTGACTGAATCTGAGGTAATGTCTTCTACTTTAATGGAAACGGGATGAGCAAGCTTCAAACTAATTAAAAACGAATGCTGAATTTCCATCCTTATCTAATGCACCGCTATCTAAACACAGCTGATCTGAAGGTTTCCATTTTACCAAAGTCAAAAGGTAATAAAGACTATTTTCTCGGAAAAAACTACTTATTTACAACACAATTACAATCTGAAACAGGTACTTATGCAGAACTTAACAACATTATTTAACTTAAATTAACATCAAGGACTGTATATAGCTGCAAATACAAATCAAATAAATGGTCTTTGAAAGAGTGAGTTCTAAAGACTCTGGTATTGCTCCAATGCAACTGAAGGTATGCAGTGTCAGAAACAAACATTAATCACAATGAAGCTGTTTTTTTTTTCTTTTTCCATGAAAACAGGAAAGTGATGTTTTACCCTTGTATCAGCCACCAGCGAAGTGTAACCCTCAGCTTGCACTGCTCACCAGAGCAAAGGAAATCCTTTAAATGATTTAGCCTGATTAAACATTAAATAAGTGCGGTCAGAGGAACGACTGTTCATACGGGTACAACATAGCACACACACACACACAAACACACAGACACACACACATACAATCAAGGCACCACAAACATACACACATACATCAAGACCTGTCTCATGGACGCAACGCATCAGTCAAACTGAGACGTGTCACACTGACACAGCACATCAGTCAAACGATCACACAGAAACGCCTCATGGAGCGCAGGCACTAATGTTGCATGCTCGTAAAGACACATCTTAGACACATTTACACAAACTCACAGTGACACACACACTCGCACACTGAATTAACACCATTACGCCCTGCCTCTCGCTCCACAGTGACAAACACACACTCTTACATACCCTCATGCACCAGTGTATACCTTATGCACTTTTACCTTCACTCAGATACTGACATACACTCACATTCTTAGTCACCAGTCACCTCACAAACCCTGGCCCCTTCTGTCAGGAGAATCAGCCCACCCCACACAAAAACCCGGTCTAATACGCAGTCACAGAGAGGAATACTTACTCACACACTGTCCTGCAGGCACACGCAGGATTTACACTACAAAGCCCATCAGCCCCGGCAAGGCATGCGGCGGCCCATAAAAAACACCACGCTAAAGCACTGAGCTGCCAGTGAGAACAGCCAGGGTGCGTGTGCTGGCGTACACACACACGTACACACACGTGCTACACGCTCCGGTTAGATCCAGTGCCGTGACCCTCACCACTGCTGTTTTTTCGTTACTCACTTCCCCTCTCAAAGCGGAAGGCCGCCCTATCAGTGCACAACCGCCCCCCCCCCACCCCACCCCCCCACCTCGCCCAGCAGAAGGAGGAAGCTACAGAAAGAGAGTAGGGCGATGTTGCCAAAAACAGAGGCGGAAACCCCAAACTCACACCAGTAAACAGGACAACTGCAAAAGTTGAACTGTTACATTAGATACTAGCACTGTGGCTCTTCAGAAGCACCTATGAATTTAGGAAAGGACGACATGAAAGGCAGATACAGGTGAAATGAGAAAGTGCAACAACAGCAGGGTCCCAACAGTCAAGGGGTCTACCGGTCCCCTAAGGACATGGGGTACGCTTTCTAGCACAGCACACAAGCCAGGAGTGCAATGCCAATGCCAATCAGCACTTAATGCTACTAAGTGATCAACACTTCAACCAATCATCAACACACAGACACATTCCAACCAATCTCCAACATAGACACCTCTCAACCAATCATGAACATACAGACACATTCCAACCAATCACCAACATAGACACCTTCTAACCAATCAGCAACATACAGACACATTACAACCAATCTTCAACATAGACACCTCTCGCCCAATCACCAACATACAGACACATTCCAACCAATGACCAACATACAGACACATTCTAACCAATCAGCAACATACAGACACATTCCAACCAATCACCAACATAGACACATTCTAACCAATCAGCAACATACAGACACATTCCAACCAATCACCAACATACAGACACATTCTAACCAATCAGCAACATACAGACACATTCCAACCAATCTCCAACATAGACACCTCTCGCCAAATCACCAACATACAGACACAATCAAACCAATCAGCAACATACAGACACATTCTAACCAATCAGTAACACACAGACACATTCCAACCAATCACCAACATACAGACACATTCCAACCAATCATCAACATACAGACACAATCAAACCAATCAGCAACATACAGACACATTCCAACCAATCACCAACATACAGACACAATAAAACCAATCAGCAACATACAGACACATTCCAACCAATCACCAACATACAGACACAATCAAACCAATCAGCAACATACAGACACATTCCAACCAATCTCCAACATAGACACCTCTCGCCCAATCACCAACATACAGACACAATCAAACCAATCAGCAACATACAGACACATTCTAACCAATCACCAACATACAGACACATTCCAACCAATCACCAACATACAGACACATTCCAACCAATCATCAACAAACAGACACATTCTAACCAATCAGCAACATAGACACATTCCAACCCATCTCCAACATAGACACCTCTCGCCCAATCACCAACACACAGACATTCCATGAGTGTGCAAGGCAGAACACTCTGGATTTGCATCTGATCCAAGAGGCATTACCTCCGCAGCATTTCCCAGGATTATCCGAACAAAAACGCTGTTTCAGGGAAGCAATAATAAATAAATACATAAAGAGTGTTGGGGGGGTGGGGGTAGAAGAGCGGTAATCCCCTTTTTAATTTGGCTCCAGCTTCCCTCTCTAATCTGGAACATGAGACACAGTGAACTTAGACCCCACGTCACTACACAAAGGCAACACAGAGAGAGAGAGAGAGAGAGAGCCATCAGCTATATATAAACAAACAATCCTGAGAATGTATGTACTTAATTCTCAACCAACCCTTCTACACATCCAAAGCATCAATCCACCCATCTGGCACTTTGTGTGTGTATGTGTGTGTGTGTGTGTGTGCGTGTGGGTGTGTGAGTGTGTTTCTGTGTGTGTGGTGTGTGTGGGGTGTGCGTGCATGTATGTGGTGTGTGTGCGATGTGTGGTCTGTGTGTGTGTGAGTGTGTGTGCGGTGTGTGGTGGGTGTGTGTATGAGTGTGTAGTGTCTGTGTGTGTGTGTGTGTGAGTGTGTGAGTGTGTGCATGTGTGTGTGTGTGTGTGCACGATTTGTGATCTGTGTGTGTGTGTGTGTGTGTGTGTGCGGTGCGTGTGAGTGATGTGTGCGCGCGTGTGTGTGTGTGTGTGTGTGTGTGTGTGTGTGTGTGTGCGGTGCGTGTATGAGTGATGTGTGCGCGCGTGTGTGTTTGTAGTGTGTGTGTGGTGTGTTTCTGTGTTTGTGTTACATGATGACATTATTGTTGCAGTGGGAGCACTAATGAGGTAAAAGAAACATGAATGAATTTAATGAGGCCTGGGCTAATAAAGCAAAAAAAGAAGAACTTAACTGGAATAGAAGAAGACTAGAACATGAAAACCAAATATAAAAGGCTATTTTGGCATGAGGGAAGACAGCTGTACTCTGCTTCCACTAATTACGCTGGATCAGTTCTGCTTTGATGAAGGAGATCAGTCAAATTACGGCCTTTGATTATCCGTATATTAACGAGAGAACATTTAATACGTAAAACTGATTTGACATTAGACTTTTAATTACATATTTACTGAGTGGAATAAACTTTCGAAAGGAGTCACAACTGCCTCTCTATATTCAGCCCTTAAATGCATTTATTTTACTGCGACATGCCGCCATACAATAAAAAAAACACCAGTCCAGCATGTGGATGGTCTGGTATCTGTTAAGGCTCTGTTCCAGTGTGTGGATGGGCTCCATGGTCTGGTATCTGTTAAGGCTCTGTCCCAGTGTGTGGATGGGCTCCATGGTCTGGTATCTATTAAGACTCTATTCCAGAGTGTGGATGGGCTCCATGGTCTGGTATCTGTTAAGGCTCTGTCCCAGTGTGTGGATGGGCTCCATGGTCTGGTATCTGTTAAGGCTCTGTCCCAGTGTGTGGATGGGCTCCATGGTCTGGTATCTATTAAGACTCTATTCCAGAGTGTGGATGGGCCCCATGGTCTGGTATCTGTTAAGGCCCTGTTCCAGAGTGTGGATGGGCTCCATGGTCTGGTATCTGTTAAGGCTCTGTCCCAGTGTGTGGATGGGCTCCATGGTCTGGTATCTATTAAGACTCTATTCCAGAGTGTGGATGGGCTCCATGGTCTGGTATCTATTAAGACTCTGTTCCAGTGTGTGGATGGGCCCCATGGTCTGGTATCTGTTAAGGCTCTGTTCCAGGGTGTGGATGGGCTCCATGGTCTGGTATCTGTTAAGGCACTGTTCCAGTGTGTGGATGGGACCCATGGTCTGGTATCTGTTAAGGCTCTGTCCCAGTGTGTGGATGGGACCCATGGTCTGGTATCTATTAAGACTCTGTTCCAGAGTGTGGATGGGCTCCATGGTCTGGTATCTATTAAGGCTCTGTTCCAGTGTGTGGATGGGCCCCATGGTTTGGTATCTGTTAAGGCTCTGTTCCAGTGTGTGGATGGGCCCCATGGTCTGGTGCCTGTTAAGGCTCTGTTCCAGTGTGTGGATGGGCCCCATGGTCTGGTATCTGTTAAGGCTCTGTTCCAGTGTGTGGATGGGCCCCATGGTCTGGTATCTGTTAAGGCTCTGTTCCAGTGTGTGGATGGGCCCCATGGTCTGGTATCTGTTAAGGCTCTGTTCCAGTGTGCGGATGGGTCTCATGGTCTGGTATCTGTTAAGGCTCTGTTCCAGTGTGTGGATGGGCCCCATGGTCTGGTATCTGTTAAGGCTCTGTTCCAGTGTGTGGATGGGCCCCACGGTCTGGTGTCTGTTAAGGCTCTGCTCCAGTGTGTGGATGGGCCCCATGGTCTGGTGCCTGTTAAGGCTCTGTTCCAGTGTGTGGATGGGTCTGAGAGTCTGTGTGTTTGTGTGTGTGCAGTGTTAAATGTGTGTACAGTATACTATTTGTGCTGTGGGTCTACTTCAGTGGGGTAGTTCAGGAAGAGTGAAATGAGAAGAGCTGGTTAGGGCCCATTGTGTGTTGTACTGCGTTTCCTCATTCACACGCACACACACACACACACTCACACACACTGTACCCTGTGTATGCTGCCATTTCCCGTCAGTGCGTCGGGCACTGAGAGGTGGTTGGCGTCACGGGGAAATGTTCCTCCTGGAACTGGACTCACCTGCGACAGACAGACAGACAGACAAGAGTGAGTGTGTGTGTGTGCGAGCATGTGTGTGCAGTGCGTATGTGCAAGAGTGCGTGTGCATGTGTGTTTGTATGTGTGTGCTTGTGTGTGTGTGCTTGTGTGTATAAGTGTGTGTGCGTGTGTATATGTGTGCCCGTGTGCGTATATGTGCATGCGTGTGTGTATATGTGCGTGTATATGTGTGTGCGTGCGTGTATAGGTGCGTGCGTGTATATGTGTGCCCGTGTGCGTATATGTGCATGCGTGTGTGTATGTGTGTCCGTGTGCGTATGTGCGTGTATATGTGCTTGCGTGTGTGTGTATATGTGTGTGTATATGTGCGTGCGTGTGTGTATATGTGTGTGTATATGTGCGTGCGTGTGTGTATATGTGTGCCCGTGTGTGTATATGTGTGTGCGTGTGTATATGTGCGTGCGTGTGTGTATATGTGCGTGCGTGTGTGTATGTATATGTGCGTGCGTGTGTGTATGTGTGTGTGCGTGTGTGTGTGTATATGTGCGTGCGTGTGTGTATATGTGCGTGCGTGTGTGTATATGTGCGTGCGTGTGTGTATGTTTGTGCGTGCGTGCGTGTATATGTGCGTGCGTGTGTGTATGTATATGTGCGTGCGTGTGTGTATATGTGCGTGCGTGTGTGTAGGTATATGTGCGTGCGTGTGTGTATATGTGCGTGCGTGTGTGTATGTGTGTGCGTGCGTGTGTGTGTGTATATGTGCATGTGTGAGCGGTACCCTGTTGGGTGTGCGGGCGTGGCGTGTGTGAGCAGTGCCCTGTTGGGTGTGCGGGCATGGCGTGTGTGAGCGGTACCCTGTTGGGTGTGCGGGCGTGTGTGAGCGGTACCCTGTTGGGTGTGCGGGCGTGGCGTGTGTGAGCGGTACCCTGTTGGGTGTGCGGGCGCGGCGTGTGTGAGCGGTACCCTGTTGGGTGTGCGGGCGCGGCGTGTGTGAGCAGTACCCTGTTGGGTGTGTGGGCGCGGCGTGTGTGAGCGGTACCCTGTCGGGTGTGCGGGCACGGCGTGTGTGAGCGGTACCCTGTTGGGTGTGCGGGCGTGGCGTGTGTGAGCGGTACCCTGTTGGGTATGCGGGCACGGCGTGTGTGAGCGGTACCCTGTTGGGTGTGCGGGCGCGGCGTGGCGGTTTCCAGGACCGCTCCTGCGTGACGCTGTTGACGTAGAAGCAGCGGCCTGAGGCCGGGTCCAGGTACTGCTCCCACAGGTCCATGACCTGCAGGGGGCGCTGTCCCGGCCGCGGGCTGGGCGGCTCCGCCTGCTGCCTCTTCACCTCCTGCAGGTTGCTGTACAGCGGCGACTCCATCAGGGAATGCTGGGAAATGTAGGACTGCGCAGCCGGCTGCAGGGCACAGGAGGCGGAGACACATTTACAGGGGGTGGGGTCACACAGAGTTCACACCTTTTAAACGTACGGCCAGGACAGTATCATTCCGCTTATATAAGGGTCAAGCGCCAAACTTGCCGAGGGGCTGTTTAGGATTTGGGGCAATCTGTCCTCAAATTATAAACTATTTTTGGCTGGAACAATCTAGTTACAAAGTTGTTTACTAGGCTTGCTACTGTTTCAGCATGTTACTATGGTTACATACATTGGTTAGCAGACCGGTCAGCATATGAAATTAGGACGGTGATTAAACTAGACCCAAATGACTTGTGCGTCAAGCAGTTCTAATGCATATCTTCCAGCCAATCAGAATCGAGTATTCACCCAGACCATGGTATAAATATATTTGTCATATTTTATAACATTTTGTTTTACAAACATTTTCATTTCCCGTACATTCAATTTCTGCATGGCACTTTTCATCCAAATGTCTCCTCCAGTGCAACCGGAAGAAAAAAGGACTTCAAAGCATGAGGGCCCTTTTTTGTACAGTCTGGCTTGATTGACAATTCATTTATTCAGTAGGTGAGAGTATAAGCTTTCGATGTACGATGTATAGCATGTCTAATTCTGCTTTTGGAATAGCGTTTTATAGGTCAGCCTAACAGAAAATATTCTTAGCATCGCATTCACTTACGCATTCACTCAGTAAAAGATGCTGCACCTAACGAAACATGGTCAACGATTTTTCGTAATTTCTTGGAAAATACTATTATTATTATTGAGGACTTCTGGGCATAGCTAAGTTATATGTTTGTTGATAGACCTAGCTGACATCGTTTTCTGGAGCAAAACAGAAGCGAATATACAGTATTGCTTTACTGTCTCTGTCGCCATCTACTGAACATAGATAAGATTTCATCATTGCTATGTAAGAATTATTGCTGAAAATATTTCTGTCATATACGTTATTTTTGAAATTGAGTGTCTTTAAATAGGTTAGTGGTATTATATAATGTGGATATTTCACACTGTAATGTAAGCGTTAGCAGTTTAATAGTTTTTGTGAAGCATGCAACAGTGATGACGTGATAGTTGGAACATTGCCAAAACGTGGTGGACGGTTGAAAATTGTTTCATATTGTCCCATCCCCATACAAGAAAACATACAAGAGTACAGAGTATAGAAATACATACATGGGTTAATTATTACACATTTAGGTACTGTACTGCATTGTGTGACAACATTTTTGCCTTATTTTTTAATCTGAAAGCAATGTTTCATCTTAAACCTTCATAAGGGGGCTCATTTATATGCTTTATAATGGACAAAAAGCATTTTATTCATTTTTGGAGAGGTGCAATACAAATGTCAGCTATAAAAGGCAATGAGAGTTGATGAATACCATGTCCTCTACCTAGAAGATAAATCATAAATCTGTATTAAAGGCCCCCACGTATGAAATATGGACTTTTGTGTTTATGTGTTGACCAATGTGTTTATGAGTAAACTGTTTACTAGAGCACAAAACTGTTTACAAGTGCACAAAGTTCTTCATAGATCTAGCCTCTTAATTTTGCTTTCAAAGTGCACCAGATCGATGCATTTAACTTCAAAATTTACAAAATTTTCTTCCGGGGGACCATGCCCCTGTAACCCCCTAGAGGGTCCGAGGTCCACCCACCATATCCTCACAAAACCCTGTGAGAAACACTGAATTTGTATGGTGCCACTCTGTTGTGTTGTGTTGTGATTGGTAGGTCTATTTATCTTTTAAATTAAACTTTAAACACAGGAGTGTAAGACACTGTAATGTTAGTAATTAAAGTAGACATGGGTAGTGTGTAGTGGAAACAAAAATGGTAAATTAATGCTATTCTGTCGTGCATGCGTGCGTGTGTGCTCGTACTTCATGCCACCCCTGCATAAATCAGTGCCCCACACTTGGGCCACCCCAGTCAAAAAAGTCTGGACACGCCACTGCCTATGTGAACAATGCATTTTGAACAGAACGGTTTAAAAACATTTTTAAAATCGTGTCTTCTTTCTCTTGTTAAAAGACTGGAAATAATATATTTGACTATAAGATTTGTTTAGGGTAGAGTCAATGGAGCTCTCTCTCTCGTTCTCCTCTCTCTCTCTCTGGTGATCCAGTTCCAAACTCTGTTGATGTGTAAACACAACATCATACGATACACTGGAGGGAAAAAAATGTGTTTCCACAAAGCTTGCATGGCTCTCCCAGTTCCATTAATGGCCTGGGGACCCAGGGAGGCAGAGAGATTACCACCAGGGGGCACTAGAACAGGTTCAGAGGTCAGGCCAGCAGGCGGCTTTCAGTATCTACTGCTTGGTGAGAAGACTACAGGAAAGACAAAGCTTTTACCTGCTCAGACTACAGGACAGACAAAGCTTTTACCTGCTCAGACTACAGGACAGACAAAGCTTTTACCTGCTCAGACTACAGGAAAGACAAAGCTTTTACCTGCTCAGACTACAGGAAAGACAAAGCTTTTACCTGCTCAGACTACAGGACAGACAAAGCTTTTACCTGCTCAGACTACAGGACAGACAAAGCTTTTACCTGCTCAGACTACAGGAAAGACAAAGCTTTTACCTGCTCAGACTACAGGAAAGACAAAGCTTTTACCTGCTCAGACTACAGGAAAGACAAAGCTTTTACCTGCTCAGACTACAGGAAAGACAAAGCTTTTACCTGCTCAGACTACAGGAAAGACAAAGCTTTTACCTGCTCAGACTACAGGAAAGACAAAGCTTTTACCTGCTCAGACTACAGGACAGACAAAGCTTTTACCTGCTCAGACTACAGGACAGACAAAGCTTTTACCTGCTCAGACTACAGGAAAGACAAAGCTTTTACCTGCTCAGACTACAGGAAAGACAAAGCTTTTACCTGCTCAGACTACAGGACAGACAAAGCTTTTACCTGCTCAGACTACAGAAAAGACAAAGCTTTTACCTGCTCAGACTACAGGAAAGACAAAGCTTTTACCTGCTCAGACTACAGGAAAGACAAAGCTTTTACCTGCTCAGACTACAGGAAAGACAAAGCTTTTACCTGCTCAGACTACAGGACAGACAAAGCTTTTACCTGCTCAGACTACAGGAAAGACAAAGCTTTTACCTGCTCAGACTACAGGAAAGACAAAGCTTTTACCTGCTCAGACTACAGGACAGACAAAGCTTTTACCTGCTCAGACTACAGGAAAGACAAAGCTTTTACCTGCTCAGACTACAGGAAAGACAAAGCTTTTACCTGCTCAGACTACAGGACAGACAAAGCTTTTACCTGCTCAGACTACAGGAAAGACAAAGCTTTTACCTGCTCAGACTACAGGAAAGACAAAGCTTTTACCTGTTCAGACTACAGGAAAGACAAAGCTTTTACCTGCTCAGACTACAGGACAGACAAAGCTTTTACCTGCTCAGACTACAGGACAGACAAAGCTTTTACCTGCTCAGACTACAGGAAAGACAAAGCTTTTACCTGCTCAGACTACAGGAAAGACAAAGCTTTTACCTGTTCAGACTACAGGAAAGACAAAGCTTTTACCTGCTCAGACTACAGGAAAGACAAAGCTTTTACCTGCTCAGACTACAGGAAAGACAAAGCTTTTACCTGCTCAGACTACAGGAAAGACAAAGCTTTTACCTGTTCAGACTACAGGAAAGACAAAGCTTTTACCTGCTCAGACTACAGGACAGACAAAGCTTTTACCTGCTCAGACTACAGGACAGACAAAGCTTTTACCTGCTCAGACTACAGGACAGACAAAGCTTTTACCTGTTCAGACTACAGGAAAGACAAAGCTTTTACCTGCTCAGACTACAGGAAAGACAAAGCTTTTACCTGTTCAGACTACAGGAAAGACAAAGCTTTTACCTTCTCAGACTACAGGAAAGACAAAGCTTTTACCTGCTCAGACTACAGGAAAGACAAAGCTTTTACCTGCTCAGACTACAGGAAAGACAAAGCTTTTACCTGCTCAGACTGCAGGAAAGACAAAGCTTTTACCTGCTCAGACTACAGGAAAGACAAAGCTTTTACCTGCTCAGACTACAGGACAGACAAAGCTTTTACCTGCTCAGACTACAGGACAGACAAAGCTTTTACCTGCTCAGACTACAGGAAAGACAAAGCTTTTACCTGCTCAGACTACAGGAAAGACAAAGCTTTTACCTGCTCAGACTACAGGAAAGACAAAGCTTTTACCTGCTCAGACTACAGGAAAGACAAAGCTTTTACCTGCTCAGACTACAGGACAGACAAAGCTTTTACCTGCTCAGACTACAGGAAAGACAAAGCTTTTACCTGCTCAGACTACAGGAAAGACAAAGCTTTTACCTGCTCAGACTACAGGAAAGACAAAGCTTTTACCTGCTCAGACTACAGGAAAGACAAAGCTTTTACCTGTTCAGACTACAGGAAAGACAAAGCTTTTACCTGTTCAGACTACAGGAAAGACAAAGCTTTTACCTGCTCAGACTACAGGCAAGACAAAGCTTTTACCTGCTCAGACTACAGGAAACACAAAGCTTTTACCTGCTCAGACTACAGGACAGACAAAGCTTTTACCTGTTCAGACTACAGGAAAGACAAAGCTTTTACCTGCTCAGACTACAGGAAAGACAAAGCTTTTACCTGTTCAGACTACAGGAAAGACAAAGCTTTTACCTTCTCAGACTACAGGAAAGACAAAGCTTTTACCTGCTCAGACTACAGGAAAGACAAAGCTTTTACCTGCTCAGACTACAGGAAAGACAAAGCTTTTACCTGCTCAGACTGCAGGAAAGACAAAGCTTTTACCTGCTCAGACTACAGGAAAGACAAAGCTTTTACCTGTTCAGACTACAGGAAAGACAAAGCTTTTACCTGCTCAGACTACAGGAAAGACAAAGCTTTTACCTGCTCTGACTACAGGAAAGACAAAGTTTTTACCTGCTCAGACTACAGGAAACACAAAGCTTTTACCTGCTCTGACTACAGGAAAGACAAAGTTTTTACCTGCTCAGAAACAGTGTACTTTTATCATATCAGTGCTGCTCTGTTCCCTCTGCACATCTCTGAGTGACAGTTGTCAGTTTCTGATGATATGACCTACAAAGCCACGAGCAGGAAGTGACAGTTATGCCCTCGTACTTCAGCGTAAGAATTTCCGTCTGGTGCGGTATGTGCGCGTGTGAGTGTGTGTGTGTGTCTGTGCGTAAGTGTGCGTGTCTGTGAGTGTATGTGTGAGTGAGTGAGTGAGTGTGTCTGTGAGTGTATGTGTGAGTGAGTGCCTGTGTGTGTGTCTGCGCTTATGTACATGTCTCTTTGAGCATCTCTCTCACAACCGTTTGACTGAGAGGTGTTTGTTTCCTGTGCCCTTAATGCGAGCGGGGGTGGGGGGGTGGGGTGGGGGGGGGGTGAGAAAGTCACAGTTTGCGCAGCATTCAAATTTACCCCCCACCCCAGGGCTTACCGGGGTGAGACCGCATGTGGTGAGAGTCTGCAGGTTTTCATTTTGGATGACGGGATAAGACCTGATTCAGGCTCAGAGTGGAACCCGCGTTAACGCGCTGCCGAGAACTGAGCCTCAGGGGAAGGCTGTCTGTCTCGTGAAAGAGTCAAACGCAAAACACAGAGAGGAAGAGCAGTCTGCAGCGCGCCCCGCCCGAATGAACTGCGTTTCACCTGCGCGCCACGTCAGGACCCTGAGGAGAGAACCGCAGAGAGGAGAAGAAGCCTCGCGTCTGCGCAGAGCATCGCTGGCAGAGCCTCACACAACCTTTCCTGGAGCGGAGTGATGCGTGTGCTGTTTCTCCCAAACACACTGATGTTGTGTGCTGTTTTTCCCAAACACACTGATGTTGTGTGCTGTTTTTCCCAAACACACTGATATTGTGTGCTGTTTCTCCCAAACACACTGATGTTGTGTGCTGTTTCTCCCAAACACACTGATGTTGTGTGCTGTTTCTCCCAAACACACTGATGATGTGTGCTGTTTCTCACAAACACACTGATGTTGTGCGCTGTTTTGCCCAAACACACTGATGTTGTGTGCTGTTTCTCCCAAACACACTGATGTTGTGTGCTGTTTCTCACAAACACACTGATGTTGTGTGCTGTTTCTCCCAAACATACTGATGTTGTGTGCTGTTTCTCCCAAACACACTGATGTTGTGTGCTGTTTCTCCCAAACACACTGATGTTGTGTGCTGTTTCTCCCAAACATACTGATGTTTTGTGCTGCTTTTCCCAAACATACTGATGTTTTGTGCTGCTTTTCCCAAACATACTGATGTTGTGTGCTGTTTCTCCCAAACATACTGATGTTGTGTGCTGTTTCCCCCAAACATACTGATGTTGTGTGCTGTTTTTCCCAAACATGTGGATGTTGTGTGCTGTTTCCCCCAAACATGTGGATGTTGTGTGCAGTTTTTCCCAAACATACTTTTGTTGTGTGCTGTTTCTCCCAAACATACTGATGTTGTGTGCTGTTTTTCCCAAACACACTGATGTTGTGTGCTGTTTCTCCCAAACACACTGATGTTGTGTGCTGTTTTTCCCAAACACACTGATGTTGTGTGTTGTTTCTCCCAAACACACTGATGTTGTGTGCTGTTTCTCCCAAACACACTGATGTTGTGTCCTGAACAGAGTCATGTTTGTGTGCTGTTTCTCCTGAACAGAGTCATGTTTGTGTCATCTTTCCAGAACGAACCATTGTTTGTTTTGTTCTGTTCAGTGAGCAGACAGATGTTGCGGGTGGAGGACCCTCGGTGGGATCTAACTGATACGTACATCGCTCTGCGATCTCTGCTCTAAAACCAGAGAACGTGGCCTGAATGCATAGCTAATCCCTGCTTACGAAGCTTAGAGACACGAGTGAGAAAGGTTGCGAGACACAGAACGAGAGAGAGATAAAGGGAAAGGGGAGAGAGACAGACAGAGAGGGAAAGAGAGAGCGAGCAACGTGGCATAAAGAGGAGAGCATAATCACGTAGCGTGTTCTCGTACAGGATATCCAGCACATGTGATTATGACGCTAAGCAGCCGATCATGCATAAATCCTCTCTCCCACGGTTTCTGAGGTGTGTGAGCGTAAGTGGCAGCTGTGGCAGCTGTGGCAGCTGTGGCAGTCAGCGCCATGTGCCACGGCAGGGCTTCAGAAAACACAAAATGGGCGGAGCCACACCATCGTAGCAGCGACCGGCTCATTTGGACCAATCATAATGCCTATTCATTAAGAGACAGCACACCGATCTACAATTCCACCGATTTTAGCCGGTACATACATATGTATCTATCTGTACATAGAACAGAACTGTTTTAGAGCCAGAGTATGCTATTAGACAATAATAACACAATACGGTAGTAAATCGACATTTTCAGTTGCCTTATTGGCTACTGCTGAAAGCCTGAACATGAACATCCACAGGAGCGCTAGCAGTGGGCCAGCTAGCGAGCTTCAGGCAGCTCATTACAGAAAATACTTCTTCCAGTGGGTGGATGATGTTAAAGGGTCAGTTCACCCAAAAAATGTAAGTAAGCCCCATGGATGTTCGTGAGTAACCCTGGCAGTACGTATATGTGGGAAGAGACGCTGCTGTCGAGTTCCTGGAATGTTAAATTTTCGGCACGTTGAGTGTCACAGTAGCATGGACTCACTGAGGCACGTTGCATCAGGATGAGCTGCAGCGGATTTACAGAGGACTCATCAAATCCCAGCGAAACCATCAGGATGGACAGACAGTACTCTGGGTTACCTTAAATTAATTTCTCATTGACTGCCCCTTTAAGACGGTAAAGATGTTGTGTACGAGGGCTCTAGAGTGGCGCTGGCAGCACACAGGACCAGACAGGGGGGCAGCACACAGGCCAGGCGGAGGGGCAGCACACAGGGCCAGACGGGGGGGGGGGGCAGCACACAGGCCAGACGGGGGGGGGCAGCACCTGGTGGACTGCGGATGGGAGGGGCCGACGTGAGCGGCTGGGGGGGCTCTGGGACTCACCTGCATGTTGCTGTGCTGGGGGGTGGCCACGCCTACGTCCCACTGGCTGTAGAACTTGGAGGGGGTCCTGCCCACGGGAGTGGCCCCGCCCCCAGCCACGCCCCCTCCCGGCTGGTCGTAGGGGTTCTGCGGCAGGTTGCTGGAGCTCCTGCTGCGCGTGATTGGGCCGCCGTTGCCGGGGGGAACCAGGAG
>CM077296.1:7065000-7092500 GCA_039654925.1 Anguilla pacifica
GGAACACTGAAACACAGCCCTCTAAAATGTATAATCTCAATCAAACATACAGATGGGCTGCAAACAGCATGGAAGACCATTTACCAAAGCAATCAGTTCCACTGAAATAACTAACTGTAATAGAAGTTTCATTTTAACATTATTTAAACTTAACCAAAGTGGCATAAGTCTAGCTGTTAAAATGATAAATGAAATCTTCCATCAATCAACAATTAAAGCTAACCTCAAAAAAACTAGAGAATTAATCAGAAGAAAATGGTTTGATGATGAATGTAACTCTATAAGAAAAAAAAACTAAGAGAATCATCAAATTTGAAACATCATCAGCCACAAAACCTTAACCTCAAATATTATGAAATCCTTTCATTATGTAAACAAACATTTAAAAAAAAAAAAAAAAAATAATAATAATAATAAATTCATGAAACTCTTAAAGAGATGGAAGATTCAATTTACCAAAATCAATTCTGGGAAAAATGGAATAACTTAAGTAACAAAACACCTGAATTAGCCATCCAAAATTGTGAAATTTGGAAAAACCATTTTAAAAGCTACATACAGAACTCTCAGGATGATCTCAATTTGGAACAAAAACTATTTTGAGAAAAGCTGAAGATACTTGAATCATCAATAAAGGACAACCAGAATCCACTGGACAACAAAATGACTCTAAAAGAACTAAATGAAAAAATCCAAAAGCTCAAACAAGCTTGTGGCCCTAATAGTATCAGGACACAAATGCAGAAATACAGCACCCCTGAGCTGCAGAAGGCCTTACTTAAGTTATGCAACCAAATATTACAAACAGGCTGCTTCCCTGTGATCTGGACCCAATTATAAGAGTGGAGATAAATTTGACCCCAGTAACTACCGAGGCATTTGTGTGAGCAGTAATCTAGGGACATTTTTCTGCAGTATTCTTAACGCCCGAATACAAGACTTCCTTACCGAACACAACGTCTTGAGTAAGAGTCAGTTCGGCTTTCATCCAAAACACCACACAACTGAACATATTTACACCCTAATCAATAAACATGTATCCCAAAAAAGCAATGGAAAAATCTTTGCATGCTTGACTGACTTCAAAAATGCATTCGATTTTATCCAATAAAGTGGTATGGGGTAAGGCGTATGGAATAATTAAATCAGTATATATAAAAAAAAACAAGTGTGGAATAAAACTTCGTAAAAAAAGAACGGATTTCTTCACACAGGGGCATGGGGTGAGGCAGGGCTGCAGTTTGAGTCCAACATTGTTCAATATCTACATCAATGAGTTAGCGGTGTTACTGGAACAATCTTCAGCTCCTGGCCTCACCCTAAACAACACAGAAGTTAAATTTCTGCTCTATGCAGATGACCTGGTCCTGCTGTCACCCACTGAACAAGGATTACAGAAGAACCTGGATCTGCTGAAGCAATACTGTCAGAACTGGGCCCTGACAGTAAATCTGAAAAATATGAAGATTATGATCTTCCAAAAAAATATTCCAAAAAAAAGCCCAGATCTCAGAAAAGCAGATACCTCTTTACTCTAAACACTGCCCTAGAACACACACTAAGCTATGATTACCTTGGACTAAAAATCAGTGCATCAGGGAACTTTGGTCTAGCAGTGAATGCATTAGGAAAAAGCCCACAGGGCATTCTATGTGATTAAAAGGAGATTCCATAAAATATACATGGTAAAAAATGTTTGACAGTGTCATCCAGCCTATCATGCTATATGGAAGCCAAATATGGGGTCCACTCAGTCAACAAGACTACACTAAGTGGGAGAACCATCCAACTGAAAACCTGTATGCAGAATTCTGTAAAAACATACTACAAGTACATAGAAATTCCCCTAACAATGCATGCAGGGCTGAATTCAAAAAAGGGAGTTAAATTTTATTGAACATCTAAAAGTGATTCCAACAAACTCCTTACAATTCTTGGCACTCCAAACCCAAGAGCTCAGCCCAGAAAAGTATCACCTCAGTTAGCTGGTTCTGAACCTCTTTAGACTAACATTAAAACATACTAATACAATACTAATACAAACCAGCTTCAGACCAGCCCATTAGAGTCAACCAAATTATAAAACACATCAAACACTATTATCTGGACCTTTGGAACAAAGAAACACAATCCCAAAATAAACTGAATTGTTATCGGGCCCTAAATAGAAAATACCCCCTGGCAGAATATCTCTTCTCTGTTAGAGATGCAAAGCAGAGATGGATCCTGAACAAGTACAGGCTCAGTGACCACACGCTTGCAATTGAAATAGGCAGATACAAAAACTCATGGAGAAGAGCGAATATGTGGTCACTGTAATACAGGAGAGGTGGAAACAGAGATGCACTTCCTCCTTACTTGCACAGTAATTACAAATTAGAAAGAAATATTTCCACAAATTATCCCAAAATATAAATAATATTATTTTCCTATGAAAAGAAGAGAAATGTGCAATTTTGTTAGGGGAAGGATCAACAGCCCCAATTGCAACACAGTTCATTTCAGACTGTGATAACCTGAGGGACAGTGAGTGACCACCCACCCCATATAAACATGTACATATTTATTGATTTACTTCTGTTGCTGTTATTGCGGTTATTGTTATATATTACAACATTTATCATTATTATTTTAATATGACTATTTACATATTATTTATATGTATGCTTTGGCAATAATTACATTTGTATTTCAAGCCAATAAAGCAACTTGAATTGAATTGGGGGGGGGGGGGGGGTATGGGGACAGAGAGAGAGAGAGAGAGGGGGGAGAAGAGGTATGGGAAGAGAGGAGGTACAGGAACAGAGGGGTGAGAGAGGGGGAAGAGAGCATGATAGAGAGAGAGGAGGGGGAGAGGAGGTATAGGGACAGAGGGGGGAGACAGAGAGTGAAAGAGAGAGAGAGAGAGAGATGGACAGAGTTGAGAGTGCTCCACTGGCTATGCCCTAAATACTGGTGTCATTGGGGAAGTTTATTGCTGATGTGCTCAGTGTAGCATGCCGAGGCGCAGGCTGTGTCCGTGGTTACTGGGCACAGGGACAGAGCAGCAGGCTGATATTCACACAGACTCCCCTCCCTCAGAACCACGGGCGCCAGCCGCTGTGGGGAACTGGGTAATTTCCTCTGCGTTTAACCACGCTAACAGCCGTACAGTCACACACGCACTCAGGTACCACCGGCCCAACATCTCCACTACCGCAAGTGTGCTATGATGGGGAAATTGTGTGTGTGTGTGTGTGTGTGTGTGTGGGTGCGTGTGTGTATGTGTGTCTGTGTGCATGTGTGCGTGTGTATGTGTGCGTGTGTGTGTGAATGTGTGTGTGTGCGTGTGTGTCTGTGTGCGCATGTGGGTGCGTGTGTGTGTGTGTGTGTGAAAACTCCAAAGACAAAAGGGGGTATAATGAAGTCATAATGATAAAGTCATAATAATCCTGTTTCCCAGGCAACGCCATGAGCATGCTCACAGCCGTTCTGAACGCTCCAAGCCCTCTGTGCCATAAAAACCCCAAACGAACCCCCTTCACCCCCACACCCTTCACCCCCCAGCCCCACCCTACCCCTGCTGGGACAGCCAGTCAGAGAGGAGAACAGCCGCTGCGGAAGGGTGCAGCATATGACTGCGCACAAACGCATTCACAGCTGCGCATTCACAGTCGCGCATTCACAGGCATGCATTATCCCCCACCCCCCCACCCCCCCACTGTCCCTGAGCGAGCCAGAAACAGCCTCTGACGACAGCACCAGGGCAACGTGATGTAAGCACATCCGCAGAACACCCCCGGGAGGACGGGGGGTGGGGGGGCTGGGGGGTATTGGGACAGGGGGAGGGATTTGCTAACCCAGAGAGCAGTAATAATGCACAGGAATCAGTGACCCTTGCCTGGTATTTACATAAAAGCCTCCAGTGCACAGACCCAGCAGACTACACACGCACACACACACACCAAACACACACATCAAACACACACACACACCAAACATGCACACACACACACACACACACACACACACCAAACACACACACACACACACACACACCAAACACGCACACACACACACACACACCAAACACACACACGCACACACACACACCATACACACACCATACACACATATACACACACACACACACACACACACACACACACACACACACACGCAGAAATGTCAAAACAGATTTCACCCCTCCCCCTGTCTCTGTCTCTGGCGCTGGTGCTGGCGCTGGTGCTGGTGCCCGGGTCCCTGCCCTCTCTTCCTGGCAGAGCCTGATCCAGCCTCGGGGGGGCACCAGCGTCTCCGCCCCCATATGTGCCTGGGTGAGTGAGCTCCATACGCAGCAGTATCCACAAAAACAACAGCCACGCCCTTCTCCGTTTCGCCACCCTGCTCCGCCTCCGCCACCCTGTTCCACCGCCCTGCTCCACCTCCGCCGCCCTGTTCCACCAGCCTGCTCCGCCTCCGCCACCCTGTTCCACCGCCCTGCTCCGCCTCCGCCACCCTGTTCCACCGCCCTGCTCCGCCTCCGCCACCCTGTTCCACCGCCCTGCTCCGCCTCCCTGTTCCACCGCCCTGCTCTGCCTCCGCCACCCTGTTCCACTGCCCCGCTCCGCGGACTGCCCGCCGCCCGCTCGGTTGCCCCGGGCGACTCGGTTGCACAGACATGCACACGCGTTGCCTCACTCAGACGGAGGTCGTTACGAACCCCGGAGAAGAGTCGCGAGCAAAATTAACCGCGTGGCACGGGTTCAGCTTTACATTTCAGAGATTTACCTGCCGCCCTTATCCAGAGAGACAGTGAGTGTGAAGAAAGAAAAGGTCTGGATTCGTAAAACACACACGCCACACACACCACACACACCACACACACCCCCAGCAGTGATTAATAAGCGTGTGGCAGTCAGGCTGTAACACCCTGCATCACTCGAACTGAAACGTGTGGACCGGAAGAGAGAGGAATGTTTTAGGTGGGATAGGAAAATATAGGGTAGATAGAGAGGGGAGATGTGGAGGTGGGGGGATGGGAGTCAGGGTGGGAAAGGGGCAGTTGGGGTGGAGAAGGGCAGAGTCAGGGTGGAGAAGGGGGGAGTCAGGGTGGAAAAGGGGGGATCAGGGTGGAGAATATGGAGTCAGGGTGGAGAAGGAGGGAGTCAGGGTGGAGAAGGGGGAGTCAGGGAGGGGGAGGGCGGAGTCAGGGTGGAGAAAGGGGGAGTCAGGGTGGAGAAGGGGGATCAGGGTGGAGAAGATGGAGTCAGGGTGGAGAAGGAGGGAGTCAGGGTAGAGAAGGGTGGAGTCAGGCTGGAGAAGGGGGGGTCAGGGTGGAGTCAGGGTGGAAAAGATGGGGTCAGGGTGGAGAAGATGGAGTCAGGGTGGAGAAAGGGGGAGTCAGGGTGGAAAAGGGGGGATCAGGGTGGAGAAGATGGAGTCAGGGTAGAGAAGGGTGGAGTCAGGGTGGAGAAGGGGGGGTCAGGGTGGAGTCAGGGTGGAGAAGATCGAGTCAGGGTAGAGAAGGGTGGAGAAGGGGGAGTCAGGGAGGGGGAGGGCGGAGTCAGGGTGGAGAAAGGGGGAGTCAGGGTGGAAAAGGGGGATCAGGGTGGAGAAGATGGAGTCAGGGTGGAGAAGGAGGGAGTCAGGGTAGAGAAGGCTGGAGTCAGGCTGGAGAAGGGGGGGTCAGGGTGGAGTCAGGGTGGAAAAGATGGGGTCAGGGTGGAGAAGATGGAGTCAGGGTAGAGAAGGGTGAAGAAGGGCAGAGTCAGGGTGGAAAAGATGGGGTCAGGGTGGAGAAGATGGAGTCAGGGTAGAGAAGGGTGAAGAAGGGCAGAGTCAGGGTGGAGAAGGGGGAGTCAGGGAGGGGGAGGGCGGAGTCAGGGTGGAGAAGATGGGGTCAGGGTGGAGAAGATGGAGTCAGGGTAGAGAAGGGTGGAGAAGGGGGAGTCAGGGAGGGGGAGGGCAGAGTCAGGGTGGAGAAGGGGGGATCAGGGTGGAAAAGGGTGGAGAAGGGGGGATCAGGGTGGAAAAGGGTGGAGAAGGGGGGATCAGGAGTCAGGGGTTGTTTTTTTCAGCTCAGTGTAACTTGGTGCTGTGCTGAGGTGGGGTGTGACTGTTTGAGTGAGGCAACAGTTACAACAGCACTTAAACATGGCATCACCCGCACCAGCTCTGAGTGAGACTTCTGCCCCAGAGCCAAAGCAGGGTTTTCATCATGCCCAAGCGCATGCATTATTAATGAGCAGGCAGACCAGGAGCAGCAGGACTCCCTCTGGAGCCCGTCCCCGCATGGGGTCTGTGGGCCGGGATTAGACTGGGACAGCGGGAATATGAGGAAAGACAGCTCCCCCCCCCCCCCCCCCAATGCTCTCTCCCTCTCCCACTCCCCCCCCTCTCGTCCTCTCCCTCTCCCGCTCCTGCTCTCTCCTACTTTCTCCACCCCTCTGTTTCTCTCCCTCTCTCCATTCGCTCACTCTCACCTTACAACAGGCGACCCCCCCCCCTCCCCCCCCCCCCCCCACGTCACAGAGGGAGCGGCCAATGGCGGGCAAGGGCTCGGTGGCAGCGGAAACGTCATTGGCGGGAGGCCCCGCAAATTCGCCATGGCAACTGTGCTTCTGAAAAAGCCCCAGCAAGGCGCACGTAGCAGTAGAGCCCCAAACCAAAGGCACACTGTCAGACAGCGAAAAACAGAAATTACCAAGAATTTCAGCAAGTCAGTACCTGTGCTACCAGAGGGTGGAAAAAAAAGTCCATATTGTACTCGTACTCAATTGTACATTGTATTAATATTATCGTATACATATCTCTGAATAAAACAGACTGCTTTTATTCAGAAATATGCGTAAGACAAAATATAACAACAGATTTCAGTCGTTGTCATTTTTTTGATTGATTTCACGCACATGCATGAAGACAAAAAAACTGAATCACTAAATTCCCATAAAATGTAAATTAAACAATTAAACAATTTTATCCCAGCTTCAAAACAATAGGCTTGTGGTCAAATTTTACAATAATATCTGAATTCACAGGCAAGCTGAAAACTGTATTTTAAAGGGTGTTTTCTCCTCAGTAAGACGACGGGCCAATCCCGGGGCGATGCTACTGGCTCAGACTCAGGCGTCCACAGAACGAAGTCGCGGCCTCTTACTCTCATCTTACTCTCTCCCTGTCTTCCCGTCTTTCTCTCCCTCTCTCTCGCCCGGTTTCCCTCTCCCTGTCTCTCCCTCTATCAACTTCAATTTCAAAGTGCTTTATTGGCATTTCAAATATAGGCACTTGTGTTGCCAAAGCAGTGGTTACAGGATACAACTATATACAATGAATGCTAGACTATGAATTTGTTATTTAAAAAAAAAAAAAAAAAAAAAAAAGGGCCAAGCCTGTGAAAACAAATATCAGTAAGTGATGTTAGGTGTGTGTGTGTCTGTCTGACTGTCTATCCCTCTCTCTCTCTATCCCTCTCTCCCTGTCTTTCTCTCTCTCTCTATCTCTCTCCCTCTCTCCCTTTTGACATGTTCAGCACACATTCATGGCTGAGTGAAATTCTGTGCACAGAGTCGGCATAGAGGGGGACTTCCACCCCAGACCCCCCCCCCCCCCCCCCCGAGACAGCCACCTCTGCCCCATAATCTCCCCGTTGCTGAGGGGCTCTGTCTCTCCGCTGGTGGTGACTTAGCACAATGCCACAGACGCTGTGCACAGTGGCGCAGCACCAGATAACTACCGGAACCCACCTCAGGTAGCTATGAAGATGGAAGAGATTCAGGGCCTGTCCCTCAGGCTTGTACAGAATCTGTGTGCTAACCACTGACAGTGCAGTTTCATAGTGCATGATTACATTAAGCACAGGAAACCACGTAGTAGAGTGCACGTATGATCCCTCCTGGCCACCGTAGCCTAGCGGGGCATCGATGGGTCTCTCATCAATTGGACATTGATTAGCAAGGGCCGGGGAGCTGTCAAGCTGTCAGATGGTATTAACAGAGTCCTGTCTGATAGACAAATGTACAGGTACAGAGCACATTACCTTCAAACGCAACACAGCACAGGTTAGTACGGCACGGCACAGCTTAGCACGGCACGGCACAGGCGTGGTTCAGTGTTCCCCACATAAACTACATGGCCAAAAGTATGTGGACACCTGACGCCCAACATCTCATCCAAAATTATGGGCATTAATGTGGAGTTGGTCCATCCTTTGCTGGTATGACATCCTCCACTCTTCTGGGAAGGCTTTATACTAGATGCTTGCTGCAAGGATTTGCTTCCATTCAGCCAGAAGAGCATTAGTGAGTTTGGGCACTGACTGGGCGCTGATCCCAAAGTCGCTGGATGGGGTTGAGGTCAGGGCTCTATGCAGGCCAGTTGAGTTCTTCCACACCATTTCTATATGGACCACGCTGTATGCCTAGGGACATGTTGAAACAGAAAAGGGCCTTCCCCACTGTTGGGGAAGCACAGAATCGTCTAGAATGGGACTGTATGCTGTAGCATTAAGATTTGCCTTCACTGGAACTAAGGGGTATAACCAAGGGATGTCCAGATACTTTTGATCATGTAGTGTGTGTATGTGCATTCCAACAGCACATCAACACCAAAGCGCTCTGCAGTCTGCCCCAGTCACAATCATTTTTTCTCCTCTCGCTCTCTAATTCTACTAAACAAGCTGTTTCATGAATTCAGAAAATGTTAACTGTAAAGAAAAAGGCCTTTGTCAAATTTGCTACATTTAGTTCACCTTTTAAAAAATGTCTTTTCAAAACCCACAAAATGCAAGCATATCATCTGATCAAAAAAGACAGCGAGATAAGAGAACACTGGCTTGTACAACAGCCTCTCAAAAGTTCTCCCTTTCCAAATAAATCACCTCAAAAGTGACATCAGTCTCTGCCTGACTCAGTTGCTTCTAGATATTTGATAAAAAGGCAATAGTATAGAAAAACCAATTTAAACAAAGTAGTCAAATGCATGCAAATAGTGCACATTTGCAGTAAAACTAGTTGCAAAATCGACTATTTTCCCATATAATTTGCACAATTTATCAGTATGATGCAGCAGGAGATAGAAATGAAGTCATAAAGGCAGCCCCCCCCCCCCCCCCCCCACCCCCGGCATGGCCACTTTGCACTGTGGCCTGAATTTATGCCAAGCCCCGCACAGCAAGCTAATAACAACCCCCCCCACCCTTTTTTCCATCCACCCACCATCACAGACACTCACTGTTAGGTAAACCATTCTTCTTGTAAAACTACTTACCTGAATTTACTGAATCATTAGTATTAGGCTACCTGTTTTTTTATTGTTTTTTTTTAAACCTTACGTAGAGCAGAATTTAGTTAATATATGCACATTTATTGAATGACAAACCAAAATATTAACATTTGTTCTATCTATAATAACACAAAACAATTATTTTTTCTTAAAAATAATCTTAGACATGACAAAACAAATTATGGAAAGTCTAGTAGTCTACCCAATCATTTTGCAAAATGGAGAATGGAAGGGAGGTGGAGGGGTAGTTACATTGACAGAAATCTGATCTGCCGTAAGTTTTTTTTAAAAAGATGCCACATGTACCACTGGCCTGTAGCATAAGTAAAATAGGTACCAAAGCGCCAGGTAATATGGCAGCAAAGAATGTGTTAGGCTTAGATGAGTGGGGGCCATGCAAACATATTGTGGCAAGGCTATTCCCTGTGAGAAATTGCAAAGAAGCTTAAGATTCCCAGGTGCAGTGTTCAGTACACACTCAGAAGGTTCCAGCTGACGGGCAATAATATTAACAGGAGAAGACCACAGAGTTCAAGAGGCTGTAGACAAACATCTTGTGGTGTCTAGCAAAAGCAACCATCATAAAACTGCACCACAACTACAGGAAGAAATCAGCTAGAGAGAAACCAGTTCCCCCGACTACAGAAAAATGGCAACTATGATCTGCTCAATTAACTACTGAGCTATTATTTTTACTATTTTATGAGCAGCAAATAAATACATTCAAAAATGTACCTTTAGCAAGTATAATCTCAGTTTAGAAAAGAAGTTCAAATAATGTACAGGCACTGTTCATATTTGGTTATCAATGTTTTATATACATCTTACTAATTGCGTGCCTCACATGTGAGGGAACGTAGACTTATATACTGCATAAACAGGCCATGGAATAACACTGTGCTGGCGGTAGACCTTTACACAATAGATCTGTAACAGACACACAAACGGTAATGTCCACCTTCAGGTGCCCAGGAGACTCTAGGATTGAGACAACTCTCTATCAAACTAAGCACAGGGACTCCCTCAGCTTCAAGCATCAACTGAAATCAACCGTTCCAGTCGTCTTACAATCTCATTAAATCTCATGTAAAAAAAACTTGCTTTCAACAGCCTTTTCGTTACCATTTTACCGGTATTACCATTTCATTACTCAATGTTTGTCTTTATTCTGTTATTTGTTTTATGAAGACTTTTAAGGTGTAAGGCTCTGCAAAATGCAAGAAATGCAGTCTCCAACTAAGGTTTATTATTATTATTATTATCATCATCATCATCATCATCATCATCATCATCATCATCATCATCATCATCATCATCATCAGCATATTCATCATCATCATCATCAATCATCATCATCATCACCATTGTCATCATCATCACCATCATCATCATCATCCCCATTGTCCTGCCTAGTTGAGAGTAAGTGAGCAGTTCTGAGAGTGAACGAGTGATTGTGAGAGTGAGTGAGTGGTTGTGAGAGTGAGTGAGCGGTTGTGAGAGTGAGCGAGCGTTTGTGAGAGTGAGCGAGCGTTTGTGAGAGAGTGAGCGGTTGTGAGAGTGAGTGAGCGGTTGTGAGAGTGAGTGAGTGAGCGTTTGTGAGAGTGAGTGAGTGGTTGTGAGAGTGAGTGAGTGAGCGTTTGTGAGAGTGAGTGAGTGGTTGTGAGAGTGAGCGAGCGTTTGTGAGAGTGAGTGAGTGGTTGTGAGAGTGAGTGAGTGAGCGGTTGTGAGAGTGAGTGAGTGAGCAAGCGAGCGTTTGTGAGAGTGAGTGAGCGGTTGTGAGAGTGAGCGAGCGTTTGTGAGTGTGAGTGAGCGGTTGTGAGAGTGAGCGAGCGGTTGTGAGAGAGTGAGCGGTTGTGAGAGTGAGTGAGCGTTTGTGAGAGTGAGTGAGTGAGCGTTTGTGAGAGTGAGTGAGTGAGTGAGCGAGCGTTTGTGAGAGTGAGTGAGTGGTTGTGAGAGTGAGTGAGTGAGCGGTTGTGAGAGTGAGTGAGTGAGCAAGCGAGCGTTTGTGAGAGTGAGTGAGCGGTTGTGAGAGTGAGCGAGCGTTTGTGAGAGTGAGTGAGCGGTTGTGAGAGTGAGCGAGCGGTTGTGAGAGAGTGAGCGGTTGTGAGAGTGAGTGAGCGGTTGTGAGAGTGAGTGAGCGTTTGTGAGAGTGAGTGAGTGAGCGTTTGTGAGAGTGAGTGAGTGAGTGAGCGAGCGTTTGTGAGAGAGTGAGTGGTTGTGAGAGTGAGCGAGCGTTTGTGAGCGTGAGAGAGCGTTTGTGAGAGTGAGTGAGTGAGCAAGCGAGCGTTTGTGAGAGTAAGTGAGTGGTTGTGAGAGTGAGCGAGCGTTTGTGAGCGTGAGAGAGCGTTTGTGAGCGTGAGAGAGCGTTTGTGAGAGCGAGTGAGCGGTTGTGAGAGTGAGTGAGTGAGCGGTTGTGAGACTGAGCGAGCGTTTGTGAGAGTGAGTGAGCGATTGTGAGAGTGAGTGAGCGTTTGTGAGAGTGAGTGAGTGAGCGGTTGTGAGAGTGAGCGAGCGTTTGTGAGTGTGAGTGAGCGGTTGTGAGAGTGAGCGAGCGTTTGTGAGCGTGAGAGAGCGTTTGTGAGCGTGAGTGAGCGGTTGTGAGAGTGAGTGAGTGAGCGGTTGTGAGAGTGAGTGAGCGATTGTGAGAGTGAGTGAGCGATTGTGAGAGCGAGTGGTTGTGATAGTGAGTGAGCGGTTGTGAGAGTGAGTGAGCGGTTGTGAGAGGTTGAGAGTAAGTGAGCGGTTGTGAGAGTGAGTGAGCGGTTGTGAGAGGTTGAGAGTAAGTGAGCGGTTGTGAGAGTGAGTGAGCGTTTGTGAGAGTGAGTGAGCGGTTGTGAGAGTGAGCGAGCGTTTGTGAGCGTGAGAGAGCGGTTGTGAGAGTGAGTGAGCGGTTGTGAGAGTGAGCGAGCGGTTGTGAGAGTGAGCGAGCGTTTGTGAGAGCGAGCGTTAGCGAGAGTGAGTGAGCGGTTGTGAGAGTGAGTGAGTGAGTGACTGTGAGAGTGAGCGAGCGTTTGTGAGAGTGATAGAGCGGCTGTGAGAGTGAGCGAGCGGTTGTGAGAGTGATAGAGCGTTTGTGAGAGGTTGAGAGTAAGTTAGCGGTTGTGAGTAAGTGAGCGGTTGTGAGAGCGGTTTGGTCTTTGATAGTTTTTTAGCCTGGTGCTCCACTGAACAAGCCACACCAGTTCTGACTGACTGAGGCTGTGGGGGCATCAGTCTGAAAAGGCCCAAGAGGCAGTGGGGTTTTTCAGCATGCTGTAAAACCAAACCCATTTACTGCAGCCCAGCTGAGACCCGCCATACGAGCTCAGCACAATCACAGCCCGAGAATCAACCCCACACACCACAACGTCTCAGAAAAGGCCAGCAAAAAAAACCTTTCACACGGTAACCCGTCACAAAAAAAACTTTCACACGGCAAGCTGTCAGCCAAAGACCAATCCTTCTCCACACCACACGATTCACTACCACATACCTGCAACATACCTTACAGCCCCCAAAAGAGACACACTCCACAGGCACCTAACACCACGCTTAACACAGCCAGGACCTCCAGGGATAACTGTTAAGGGCAGAGGGGCAGCTGAGCTGTTCTGCTTAAAGACACCTTAAGCTGTACGTTCAGACAGCGAGCAACTCGTCAACCGAGTCGTGTGAACACAGGGTCAGGCCCACTTGGCAGCTATCCATCACAGACACGTGAAGAAGCTCCATGTTTTTTTTCCCTCTCCCTCTCTGACTTGGCCACTGAATACGTTTCAGACAGATGTCAAGGTCTGTGGTAGAAGATATGAAACAACTGGCCTCTATCTACCCAACAGTTCTTTTAAATTTCCGTTATTCTGGTACGTGCGTATTTCTGCAAACACCTCAAATTCTTAAAAAGGCCAAAAAAAAATCCCCACGGTTCGGCTTCGCCGCTTTTATCTTTATAAATACCGAACTGTCATCACTTCCCCATTACGGGCGGAGCTGCAGGAAGACCAGAGCGAAAGCAAACCCCAAAGCTGCGGTGCGCTGCGTGCAAGAAGCCGGGGCAGAGCTCGGCACTGGCGGAGCAGCCTCAACCACAGCAGCTACAGAAACAGGATGGAGGACAAAAAAAACGCTTTCAAAAGGCACCGGTGCACACCAGACAGGATATGCAGATGATGCACAGAAAGAGAATGAAGACCTAGTCACAGCAGGCTCATTTTACAAGCCTCTGGAGTTTGTTAATACATACGCGCTGTACAAATACAATCGTTTACTTTACAAATATCATTTAGGCAGCCCTGCATATGACTGGGGCTAAAAATCAAGTCTGGAATTTTCTGGAAAAGGGCAGTAAGCCTTTAAGAAAACAGTCTGAGTGAAAGAATTTGCTTGAATGTACCAAGCACAGACCTGCACCAAGATAATGACTTATTATAAAGCCTGGTACAGTATGTCCAACCAAATACTAATCTTCGCTTTACTTTCCCACAATAGCCGCCTTTTAAGCCAACGAGGCTATTGTACCAGGCATAGATCAAGGACAGGCTATTTGTTCAAAACCCTCTTTGATGACTGTCTGTGTATACTGCTGATCTGGACATGCAATGTGTGGTTACCACTGAGTCACTGCAAAGTACCCAAAGGGTGTGTGTGTGTGTGTGTGTGTGTGTGTGTTCCATCACATCAGTCGGTTGAGCACATCAACCCCCTCCTGACAGCAAGCAGGGTCAGACATAAAGGTTCATTTTCAGAAATATTTTCTCTGCTAGCAGAACATCCTCACCACAAAAGTTTCAAAAACTTCTGATCGATTTTTTTACAAGTCAGACTTTATACGACTTCAGGAACTGAACGACACTATCAGTGTTAGGAACTCCCTGGGGCAGTAGTAGCATAGCCGAGCTTGTAGGCACAGGAACAGACACAAACACTGGGATGCACTGGCATGCACCCAAACAGAAGCGCACACAAAATCCAACCTGCATGCCGGCTACAAATTCCATCAGCTGCATAAGAGCCAGAGGGCGTTTCAATGCCAAGACCTTCCGAATGTAGTGCCATACCACGGCTTACCAGCACAGCAATACATGCACAGAGGAGAGTACAAAAACACACTTCACTGCTGTCCCAGCTTAAATACTGAGTATAACCACACACACACACGCATGCAAGCGCACAAACACACACACACACACTTACACATGCGCACACACACACACATGCACATGCATGCAAGCGCACACACACATGCACACACATGCACGCACACACACACATATGCAAGTGCACACACACGCACACACATGCACGCACACGCGCGTGCACACACACACATGCATGCAAGCACACGCACACATATAAACACAGTTTTACATCACTTGCCATAGTCTTATGCATGCCCATACAGGCAGCCTACTTACACAAGCACGCACGCGATATTAATCCACTCTGATGAAAAAGCAAGATATTAAAACAACAGGCAGAGGAAAGATCTACCCCACCCATATTTGCACATAACCTAGAACTCCGTCAGAGTGTGTGGTGCAGTCAAGCCCGTGTAACCCTGTTAAGTGGCCAAGCAGAAGCTCAAATCCTGCTCATTATAAAGTGAGGAGGCTTTGTGTGACTGGGTACTGGTGTCTGAGTGGATAAAAACAGTCCTTTTACGACTGCAGGGAGAGTAGACCTTTGGACATGGCACCCAGTGTGCTATCTTGGTTAGCAGTTCAGAATAATGTCTAAGGAACCTCGGTTTGTGGACTCAATGTGCAGGTGGCCCGCTGTAGTCTTGAACATGGTACTTAACCTGCATTACTTCACTAACTATCCAGCTGTGTAAGTTGATGGTATGTAAAGAATGTAAACTGGGTAACACATGCGGGATAAACCCTTGAAATTGGATGTAATCTCGTGTACCGTAAAGGAAGAATGAAAAGCCAGGTTACAGGTGCTACGTCGCTCCCTACACAGCGACAGCAAGCTTCCTCGTGACCTGGAAGAGTAGCGGAATTGTGCAATAAATTCACTGTAGGAACAGTGGCCCAATTACACGGGCCGTGGCTCCAAACACACTTCCTTTCAGGTCTCCCGTTCCATTCCAATCAATGTGCACGCGACGCATGCCGCCCCTGCCACTACAAAGTGGGCTACTGTCCTTCCAACGAACCAAAGACAACAATCTAAAGCCGCAACATTTCACATTCCAGATCGTCTGCTCACTGGAGATCTGATTCATGAGAAACACAGACGCCTTGATGTTCCTGACCATATTCTCACCAAGTTAAAAGTATTCCACAAATTACACAGAGCAGTTGTGTAGTACGTAAAGTATCAATATTGCTTTGTCCACGGGTGAAAAGGCAGTGACCCACCAAAGATTTAGACTTGCAATCTGTCTGTTACAAATCTTGTTGGGTCATTATTCACGCAACTCATAAAATAAAGTAATTAAGGCTACTCTGTCTGTAGACAAACTCGACAAAACATGCAGTTCACAAAAAGCAACATCCTATTGCAAAGGTCTATATAGCAAACGGAATCAAAACATGCCCATATTTTACCGCAGATAAAGGTAGATTATTTGAAAAGTTCATTACGTAAATCTAATGCAAAACCCTCTGGGATATATAATTCCAGCTATGTACGTATTATTCGTCCTGAAATTGCCTAATTAGGTAAAAAGTACTTTCAACTAGTATCTGAAACATCCGTCCAAATCAAAGCCTCTTTTCGGTTTGTTCTAATGCGCTTTAGTTTCTGAAACCCGTTCGGGGCAGACCGTTGCCCTTGACAACATGCACCGGATCTCGGCAAGTAGCTGGAACTACAAATCTATTTTTATTTAGTATACTTTAAACTTTCGGCGGCGTGCAAGGAATACGAATCTGTAGGCTTCTGATATCGACAGACCTGTGAAAATACTATTTACTTGTACCAGTGATATGCAAATAATAAGAATAATTAAATGAATAAAATAAAAATATTTGTAAAAATGCACAGTGGCACAATTAAGTATTTTAAATGTTTATGATGCGCGCTGGCAGCAGCCTGTACGCATTTGAACACTGTCGCTATAGGCTACTCTCCGCATGTCATAATGACAAATAAATCTCAAAAGACACTGCTCCTACCGAAACACTGGCCAAGTACTTAAAAAAGAAAAAAAATATATAAATATAGCCTACAAACAAAACAACAAAAAAGTGCAAACAGAAAACAGCAGTTCGCAGTTCATGCAGATAGGGAGAACTAACGTTAATTCAATATTCAACCGTTTTTTAACTAGTTTGCATGTAGGCCATTTCACAGAGAGACCCCTAGATTAGCCAACACTCTAGTCATCCAGATGGAAAACGTCCCAGGGATGGTTGCCATTGACTATCAGGAAGCGTATAGCACAGTAGCACTGTCAGACATTATATGATCGCACATTCATGAAATAAGTCATACGGACAAAAACATTATGTGCATATCAATAAAGCACGACTTTAGGAGAATAATTTCAACCCAATTTTCAACCTCCAAATAGCAGGCTAAACGCACTATAGCAAACAGATCTCTTAAAGAACAAAATATATTTCCCTGGACTTCAAACATTAAATAGCCGGTAAATATGCTATGACTAAAAGATTATTTACAATAATTCACATTTCAATAATACTGTACTTCGGCAACAACTGGGTTGTGATAGACCCAAAGCGTGATAACTCATAAACTCCCATTTTAACAACCCTCAATCAAAACTTTAAAAAGAAAAGGTACAAAATGATTAGATTTTAACTGATCTGATTCTCCATGGCACATTTAAAATTTCCTTTTTAGCTACTAGCAAGATTGCTCTCCGGAATATATTTTCCAACTTAAAACTAAAACGTGCGCACAATAAACCAAATAATTCGCATAAAGTGTACAAAATTAATCAAAGTTTAAACAGATGTAATGAAGCACAAACTGCCACTCACCTCAGTTAGGCAATTTGTCGCCGCTTTTATTTCTCAATCAATGTATGAGATAAGCTAACAATTAAAGCCGCACAAGCACTTATCACGGTACATGAGCCAGCGGATAACCTGCAGTACCAGCGATCTCGCCGATACCTCTTACTAGTGCTGTCAATTCTACGTCACACTCTTTGAAGTGTCACGTGATAGTGGTCTTTGGAGACCTCACAAACGCGTTCTAGTCGATAATTGTTTTTTTATTCATCGGGAACTAAGCATATTAAGCCATGATAGGCTGGAATTCTATAATACATATGCACTAACCAATTAGAGTAAGGGCGACGTATTGTTCGTTGAATGACGTTGCAGTATTGTTGCCGTATTCAGTTTTCTGGAACGCGTTCATGGGAAGAGTAGTCTAGAAATGTCCGCGCGCCATTGTGTGTTACCTGAGGCACCACAAGAAAAACTACAACATTCGCCATTGTATGTTTACTAGTGGTTGCATCAGCGCTCAGCATTGGTTGGGTTGCCGGTGGAGGCACATGTCCGTGTATTTGTTGCTCAGACAGCTGCCCTGGGTATTATCTTGAGATTCACAGGAAAAGTATAAAGTTGGACACCAACGGAAAATGAATCTGTTTGTTAGCGAAGGTAATCCGCATTGTGTGAAGGTCCTAGCGGCGGTGGAACTCACTGGAGTAAAATGTGACATCAGTCATGTGAATCACGAAGGTGAGTTGGTTACAACTTAAGAGAGCGTAGGACTGTTACATTAGCGAGCTTGCGGAGTCGAGTTGTTAAGTGAATTATCAAACTGAGCTCGCAGCATGTCTCCAACGGTTCTATTTAGCTAGTCTCCATTTGTTTGAATTCTGCATTTGTATTTTAGCCAGTTGGCTCATTGTGGATCCGTTGGGTATCAGCATGTTAAGGTTTGCCTATATTAGCAGAGTTATCTGGATAACTAGCTAGCTACCAGGCAAGGTGGAGGGAGTTAAGTGTGTCATCAGCTACTTTGATCAATTGAGTGCAATAAACAACGCAAACCAGGAGACTCTGTGGCTCTCCAGGACCAGAGTTAATTTTTTTGTGAAGTTAGATGCTCATAACTGATGTCCATGGCATGTTTAAAGGTCCAGGAAACTGGATCCAAATTGTGGTTTGTTCCCCAGAAGTGACAAGTGATTGTCTTCTTGATATTTACTCCAACGTTTTAACCCAATAATATTTGCAAGAATCATTTTAATATATTTCTCGACCGTTTGTGAATGCAAAGAAAGTGTTAAAACAACACCAGCAAAGAATGAGCAGATTTCAGTTTCCTGTACCTTTGTGTATTCTTCATCTCTTTCAATCCATGGTGATTTTCTGACAGGTGTCGCTCATTGAAATTGCAATTTCGGAATGTCAATCAAACTGAAGTCCTGGAAGGCCACAGTTGTGCTGTTACCTCACACACTCACACACAGGCGCTAACCGCTCTGCCCTGCGCTGTTACCTCACACATGGGTGCTGACTGCCCTGTGCGGTTACCTCACACACAGGCCCTAAATGCCCTGTGCTATTACCTTACACACAGGCCCTAAATGCCCTGCGCTGTTACTTCACACACAGGCCCTAAATGCCCTGCGCTGTTACCTCACACGCACGCCCTATGCTGTTACCTCACACATGGGCACTAATTGCCCTACGCTGTTACCTCACACACGGGCACTAATTGCCCTGTGCTGTTACCTCACCCTCACACACGGGCACTAATTGCCCTATGCTGTTACCTCACACACGGGCCCTAAATGCCTTATCCTGTTACCTCACACACTCACACACAGGCGCTAACTGCCCTGCGCTGTTACCTCACACCCGGGCACTAAGTGCCCTGCGCTCTTACCTCACACGGGCGCTAACTGCCCAGCTCTGTTACCTCACACACTCACACACGGGCGCTAACTGCCCTGTTACCTCACACACGGGTGCTAACTGCCCTGAGCTGTTACCTCACACGGGTGCTAACTGCCCTGAGCTGTTACCTCACACACGGGCACTAACTGCCATGTGCTGTTACCTCACACACTCACACATGGGCGCGAACTGCCCTGCGCTGTTACCTCACATGGACGCTAACTGCCCTGTGCTGTTACCTCACATGGACGCTAACTGCCCTGTGCTGTTACCTCACATGGACGCTAACTGCCCTGTGCTGTTACCTCACACACGGGCGCTAACTGCCCTGTGCTGTTACCTCACATGGACGCTAACTGCCCTGTGCTGTTACCTCACATGGACGCTAACTGCCCTGTGCTGTTACCTCACATGGATGCTAACTGCCCTGTGCTGTTACCTCACATGGACGCTAACTGCCCTGTGCTGTTACCTCACATTGACGCTAACTGCCCTGTGCTGTTACCTCACATGGACGCTAACTGCCCTGTGCTGTTACCTCACACACGGGTGCTAACTGCCCTGTGCTGTTACCTCACATGGACGCTAACTGCCCTGTGCTGTTACCTCACACACTCACACAGGGGCGCGAACTGCCCTGCGCTGTTACCTCACATGGACGCTAACTGCCCTGTGCTGTTACCTCACATGGATGCTAACTGCCCTGTGCTGTTACCTCACATGGACGCTAACTGCCCTGTGCTGTTACCTCACATGGACGCTAACTGCCCTGTGCTGTTACCTCACATGGACGCTAACTGCCCTGTGCTGTTACCTCACACACGGGCGCTAATTGCCATGTGCTGTTACCTCACACACTCACACACGGGCGCGAACTGCCCTGTGCTGTTACCTCATATGGACGCTAACTGCCCAGTGCTGTTACCTCACATGGACGCTAACTGCCCTGTGCTGTTACCTCACACACGGGCGCTAACTGCCCTGTGCTGTTACCTCACACACGGGCGCTAACTGCTCTTAGCCAGGGGTAGGGCTTCACAGCTGTTCAGGCCTGCCAAGCGGCAAATTCTGGCATGTGCCTAGGGTGCAGGAGACCGGCCCGTTCCGTCCCCCCACAACCCCCGAGCCCTGCATGAGACCGGCCTGCCCCGCCCCCCCCTCCTGCCGACCCCCGGGCCCTGCCTTCCACACCGCCCGGATCGCGGTTTTCCCCCTGATCTGATTAAACCCGGAAACCAGGCAGGGCTTTTCTGCTTCTCAGCCCCATGCTGAACTTCAGCCTGCGCCCAGTGAGCGAGGCCTGCTCGGGCACAGGTTCGCCGGCTTGTGGGGGTATGTGCGTGCACGCGTGTGTCGGGCGTGTTCGCTGTGGTGTTCGCTGTTGAACATGTTGGCGACCGTGTCTCTCTCTGTGTTGGTGACTGTGTTGGTGTCTCTCTCTGTGTTGGTGACTGTGTTGGTGTCTCTCTCTGTGTTGGTGACTGTGTTGGTGTCTCTCTCTGTGTTGGTGACTGTGTTGGTGTCTCTCTCTGTGTTGGCGCACAGAGAGGGTGGTGCCCTACCTGAGCCGGCCCACACTCCCAGCCCTGGCGCTGCCCTCTGGACTGCATCTCTTCTCCCCCAACGCCATTTGCCGGTGAGTTCCGCCACACCCTTAGCGGCACGCTAGCCAAGCAGGTAAAAGCAGCGGTGCGCTAGCCGAGCGGGTGAAAGCAGCGGTGCGCTAGCCGAGCGGGTAAAAGCAGCGGCGAGCTAGCCGAGCGGGTGAAAGCAGCGGTGCGCTAGCCGAGCGGGTAAAAGCAGCGGTGCGCTAGCCGAGCGGGTGAAAGCAGCGGTGCGCTAGCCGACCGGGTGAAAGCAGCGGTGCGCTAGCCGAGCGGGTAAAAGCAGCGGTGCGCTAGCCGAGCGGGTGAAAGCAGCGGTGAGCTAGCCGAGCGGGTAAAAGCAGCGGTGAGCTAGCCGAGCGGGTAAAAGCAGCAAGTGCGCTAGCCGAGCGGGTAAAAGCAGCGGCGCGCTAGCCGAGCGGGTAAAAGCAGCGGGGCGCTAGCCGAGCGGGTAAAAGCAGCGGGGCGCTAGCCGAGTGGGTAAAAGTAGTGGTGAGCTAGCCGAGCGGGTAAAAGCAGTGGTGAGCTAGCCGAGCGGGTAAAAGCAGCGGGGCGCTAGCCGAGCGGGTAAAAGCAGCGGGGCGCTAGCCGAGCGGGTAAAAGCAGCGGGGCGCTAGCCGAGCGGGTAAAAGCAGTGGTGCGCTAGCCGAGCGGGTAAAAGCAGCGGTGAGCTAGCCGAGCGGGTAAAAGCAGCGGCGAGCTAGCCGGGCGGGTAAAAGCAGCGGCGAGCTAGCCGGGCGGGTAAAAGCAGCGGCGAGCTAGCCGGGCGGGTAAAAGCAGCGATGCGCTAGCCGAGCGGGTGAAAGCAGCGGCGCGCTAGCCGAGCGGGTAAAAGCAGCGGTGCGCTAGCCGAGCGGGTGAAAGCAGCGGTGAGCTAGCCGAGCTGGTAAAAGCAGCGGTGCGCTAGCCGAGTGGGTAAAAGCAGCGGTGAGCTAGCCGGGCGGGTAAAAGCAGCGGCGAGCTAGCCGGGCGGGTAAAAGCAGCGGCGAGCTAGCCGGGCAGGTAAAAGCAGCGGTGCGTTAGCCGAGCGGGTGAAAGCAGCGGCGCGCTAGCCGAGCGGGTAAAAGCAGCGGTGCGCTAGCCGAGCGGGTGAAAGCAGCAGTGAGCTAGCCGAGCTGGTAAAAGCAGCGGTGCGCTAGCCGAGCGGGTAAAAGCAGCGGTGCGCTAGCCGAGCGGGTGAAAGCAGCGGTGAGCTAGCCGAGCGCGTAAAAGCAGCGGTGCGCTAGCCGAGCGGGTGAAAGCAGCGGTGAGCTAGCCGAGCGGGTAAAAGCAGCGGTGAGCTAGCCGAGCGGGTAAAAGCAGCGGTGCGCTAGCCAGGTGGGTAAAAGCAGGGGTGCGCTAGCCAGGTGGGTAAAAGCAGCGGTGCGCTAGCCAGGTGGGTAAAAGCAGTGGTGCTCACTTGCGGTTGAAGAACAAGAGTTCACTGAACAAAACGATGGGCGGAACAAATCCGCCACTCACTGACCCAAACCAATCACGGTGTGCTGCTGGGGAGAAGCGTGACTCGATTGGTTCAGACTAGCCAAGCTGAACGGTCATCAGAAACTTTACTAAATATCTAAAATATTTAGTAAAATATCTAAAATATATAATATCACGCACAGAAACCCAATTAATAACACACTAAAACTGGGTAATATTTTTTAAAAGCTCAGAAAGTGAACTATGCCATTAAAACGGAAACAAAAACCAGCTGAATCTGTGGGTCTCCAGGCCAGTGAATACCAGCGGTGTAGAGAATGAATCTGAAACATGGCTGACCGTGTCCATGTCTGAAAACACAATGCATCTTTCATCTGAGCCTGGCCCTTTCTCCTGGGTAATCATTTCCATAATTGCAACAAACCATACCAAGATTTGAATACATTTGCAACGATCCAAGTATAGGCCATGTTTTATTGTCTGTTTTGGGAATGTCATATAGACATGGCGTGATTCTTTAAAAAAAATTTCTGTGGATAAAATGTAAATTAGACTTTCAAAAGAGTCTTTATTGGAAGCTTCAAGTTGCTTGCTGTGCTGTTTGCATTACATACACACACGCACCCACAGACTCTCACACGCACGCACACTCATACAGATACACACACACACGCACACACAGACTCTCACACGCACGCACACTCATACAGATACACACACACACGCACACAGACACACACACTGCTGTACTGTCCTCTCTGGGGTTCTGTGTCACAGGTTCCTCTTTGAGGCCAGTGGGCGGGAGGCCAGCAGCCTGGCCAATCAGTGGCTGGAATGGGAGGCGACTGAACTTCAGGTGAGACGGCCTGTAGAGGACGGAACCTGGCCTTTCTGCTAAAGCACCGTTTAGTTAAGAACAGTCCAGTACCTGCAGACGGGTAGATGGGCCTCCAGCATTCACACACTGTCCCCATAATGTCACTGCCCTGCACACATAACGTCCCCACTGCGCAGGTTAACTCTTTACACAGTCACACTGAGGAACTCACACACTGTCCCCATAACGTCCCCACTGCGCAGGTTAACTCTTTACACAGTCACACTGAGGAACTCACACACTGTCCCCATAACGTCCCCACTGCACAGGTGAACTCTTTACACAGTCACACTGAGGAACTCACACACTGTCCCCATAAGGTCCCCGCTGCACAGGTTAACTCTTTACACAGTCACACTGAGGACTGTGTCTGACGACTGTGTGCTGTACCTGTGGTAGAACTCTGTGCTGTGCCTGTGTCTAACCCCTGTGTGGTGTGGAATGCCTGTGCTGGAACTCTGTGCTGTGCCTGTGTCTGACCCCTGTGTTCTCTACCTGTGTCTGACCCCTGTGTGCTGTACCGGTGTCTGACCCCTGTGTGCTGTACCTGTGTCTGATCCCTGTGTGCTGTACCTGTGTCTGATCCCTGTGTTCTGTGCTGCAGCCCGCTCTGGCCCAGGCGCTCCACCTGTCTGCCCTGCAGGGGAAGCGGGCGGAGGCTGCCACCGCCCTGCAGGTCCCCCTCAGCGTCCTGGAGCAGGGCCTACGCAAGAGAGCCACGCCCTTCCTCACCGGGGTACGCCCACACTGCCGCCCGTACAGGCCCCTCCCTCTCTCACACACTCATCCACTCTTTCACTTGCCCATGCTGCTGCCTTGTTTTTGCGTGGTCTTCATGTCCTTTAAAAGTAAATAAATAGCCCTGTGTTTTAGGAGGAGGTGTCAGTTGCAGACATCGTCCTCTGGGGGGCACTCTACCCTGTCCTGTCTGACTCCAGCTTCATGACAGGTGAGAGAACAGGAAATTCTTCTGAACATCTGATTATTACGGCATCACTTGTCATTATTACATGTTATTTAATAACTCCGCAGTTACATACACTGCTTACAATTGTAACCTACTATCCATCCATTCTGTACAGCTGGATATTTTGCCAAAGCAGGTCAGGTTAAGTACCTTGGGGACAGCAACATGCCACGTGGGATTTGAACCTGCAACCTCTGCATTATTAGCACATTTCCCTCGCCACAGAACCGGCTGCTGGCATAAACGGTCTCCGCGATCGTTTAGGGCCACAACCACGGATTGGACAGACAATTTGTTTTTTAAATGTTTTATTTCTTTGTAAGACATTTTAATTGTGCAGTAATCAGAGGACATACATATCTTTTTTGATGCTATTGCTCTTGTGCCAGTTGCCCCCCCAATCCCCCAACCCCCTTTCTGCGATGGATCGCACCCGGTTACTTCTTGTTCAGGGCCGCCATAATCTTAGAGCTGGACCCGCCTAGCCATTGGGCTAAAGTGCCACCCTGATTTGTGAGGAGTTCAGATGTCTGGGAAATCCAATGAGAGCTATCCTGTGTATCAGCGCATGCATGTGTGTCTCCCTCTCCCCCCCGCCCGTGTGCCCAACAGGTGAGCTGGCGCAGGTGGGCGGATGGTTCCAGCGCGTGGCCCTGCTGCCAGCCTGTCAGTCAGCAGCGAGGGCGGTGCTAACGGGGAAAGGGGCGGAGTCGCAGCTGAAAGCGTATTTACAGAAACAGCCCGCCCCGCACGCCCAACGGAGAGAGGCACAGCCCTGCAACCAACCCGAGGTGAGAGAGGGGTGGAGGTGTGTGTGAGAGAGAGGGGTGGAGAGAGGGGTGGAGGTGTGTGTGAGAGAGGGGTGGAGAGAGGGATGGAGGTGTGTGTGAGAGAGAGGGGTGGAGAGAGGGGTGGAGGTGTGTGTGAGAGAGAGGGGTGGAGAGAGGGGTGGAGGTGTGTGTGAGAGAGGGGTGGAGAGAGGGATGGAGGTGTGTGTGAGAGAGAGGGGTGGAGAGAGGGGTGGAGGTGTGTGTGAGAGAGAGGGGTGGAGAGAGGGGTGGAGGTGTGTGTGAGAGAGGGGTGGAGAGAGGGATGGAGGTGTGTGTGAGAGAGAGGGGTGGAGAGAGGGGTGGAGGTGTGTGTGAGAGAGAGGGGTGGAGAGAGGGGTGGAGGTGTGTGTGAGAGAGGGGTGGAGAGAGGGATGGAGGTGTGTGTGAGAGAGAGGGGTGGAGATGTGTGTGAGAGAGAGGGGTGGAGAGAGGGGTGGAGGTGTGTGTGAGAGAGAGGGGTGGAGAGAGGGATGGAGGTGTGTGTGAGAGAGAGGGGTGGAGAGAGGGGTGGAGGTGTGTGTGAGAGAGAGGGGTGGAGAGAGGGATGGAGGTGTGTGTGTGTGAGAGAGGGGTGGAGAGAGGGGTGGAGGTGTGTGTGAGAGAGGGGGGGGTGATCCTAGTACCTTCATGTAAATATCATGTCAGTTATGACCTGTCAATCACAAGATTGTGTAGCAAATAGTGCTAAACTTCTACAGGACCCAGATACCATGTCTTTTAGGAACAGTCATCAGTCATTGGATACAGCAACAATGCCACTAAGTTGGTAGCACTGTACAGGAGGGGCTCTGATTGGTTGGTTGGTCATGGTTAGCCACTCCAATTGGTTGGTTAGTGTTAGAGTTAGGAGCTGCTCTGGTTGGTTGGTTAGTGTTAGAGTTAGGAGCTGCTCCAGTTGGTTGGTTAGTGTTGGGGTTAGGAGCTGCTCTGGTTGGTTGGTTAGTGTTGGGGTTAGGAGCTGCTCTGGTTGGTTGGTTAGTGTTGGGGTTAGGAGCTGCTCTGGTTGGTTAGTGTTGGGGTTAGTAGCTGCTCTGATTGGTTGGTTAGTGTTGCGGCTAGGAGCTGCTCTGGTTGGTTGGTTAGTGTTGGGGTTAGGAGCTGCTCCAGTTGGTTGGTTAGTGTTGGGGTTAGGAGCTGCTCTGGTTGGTTGGTTAGTGTTGGGGTTAGGAGCTGCTCTGGTTGGTTGGTTAGTGTTGGGGTTAGGAGCTGCTCTGGTTGGTTGGTTGGTTAGTGTTGGGGTTAGGAGCTGCTCTGGTTGGTTGGTTAGTGTTGGGGCTAGGAGCTGCTCTGGTTGGTTGGTTGGTTAGTGTTGGGGTTAGGAGCTGCTCTGGTTGGTTGGTTAGTGTTGGGTTTAGGAGCTGCTCTGGTTGGTTGGTTAGTGTTGGGGCTAGGAGCTGCTCTGGTTGGTTGGTTAGTGTTGGGGTTAGGAGCTGCTCTGGTTGGTTGGTTAGTGTTGGGGTTAGGAGCTGCTCTGGTTGGTTGGTTAGTGTTGGGGTTAGGAGCTGCTCTGGTTGGTTGGTTAGTGTTGGGGCTAGGAGCTGCTCTGGTTGGTTGGTTAGTGTTGGGGTTAGGAGCTGATCCAGTTGGTTGGTTAGTTTTGGGGCTAGGAGCTGCTGTGGTTGGTTGGCCATTGTCTTGATGTGCCCGGGCCTTAATTTTTAGGCTGAGGACACAGAGGTCGTGATCACCGAGGAGGAGATGCAGGCTGCCGCCCAAACCTGGAACCTGGGACTGAAGGACTGCCCCGCCCCCACCAGCAGAGAACACCCTATGTGAGTTTAACCTTGTGTCTGAGTTCTGTGTGTCTGTCTGTCTGAGTTCTGTGTGTCTGTTTGGGTTCTGTTTGTGTCTTTTTGATTTCTGTGTGTTTGAGTTCTGTTTGAGTTCTATGTGTGACTCTTTTAGTTCAGTTTGTCTGTTTGTGTCTGTTTGAGTTCTGTGTATCTGTTTGAGTTCTCTGTGTGTCTGTGAGTTCTGTGTGTGTCTGTATGAGTTATCTGTGTGTCTGAGTTCTGTGTGTCTGTTTGAGTTCTGTGTGTGTCTGAGTTCTGTGTGTCTGAGTTCTGTATGTGTTTTATATTCTGTTTGAGTTCTATGTGTGACTCTTTTAGTTCGGTGTGTCTGTTTGTGTCTGTTTGAGTTCTGTGTATCTGTTTGAGTTCTGTGTGTGTCTGTTTGAGTTGTGTGTGTCTGTGCTCAGTGAAATCCCTGTGTTTGAGTTTTGCGTTTGCAGTAATTTAGTAGTGCAGCTGCGCTGTATTTCAGTATACACAGCAGGACATGAGCCGCTTATGCAGTGTCCATCTGTCCATCTGTCCGTCTGTCTGTCTGTCCGTCAGTCTGCCGCAGGACGGCAAGCGGAACATTCTGCTGACCAGCGCCCTGCCGTACGTCAATAACGTCCCTCACCTGGGCAACATCATCGGCTGCGTGCTCAGCGCCGACGTCTTCGCCAGGTGACCTTCCTCTTCCTCTCCACATACATCATAAGAGCATAAGAATACATAATGAGGAGAACAGGCCATTCGGCCCATCAAGAACAATAGAACATAAGAATACATAATGAGAGGAACAGCATTTAACCCATCTAGAACATAAGAATACATAATGAGAACAGGCCATTCAGCCCATCTAGAACATAAGAACACATTATAAGATAAACAGTGAAGTGTATTTTTCGGTAACTCCTCTGTCCCCGGTGGCTGGGTGCTGGCGCAGGTACGG
>CM077296.1:7097500-7220000 GCA_039654925.1 Anguilla pacifica
ACACGCTCGTCAATCACCTCATCGCCACCGGTGAGCAGCTCCCCTGCGCAAAATAACCGCTCTGGATCTGCTGACATGCACTGCTGAGGTCAATTGTGTTGTAGTTCAGTCAATTCAGGAAATGCATTTTATTTAAATGGTTTTTTAATAATCCTTATTAGAGATATTTTCCCTGTTCGTTCACTGACTTTTGTTTAATTTCCTGAACTGAGCTGAAATGAAATTGGCCTGATTTCGTTAAGGAAGCAACTATGTTCACAAACATTCAGAACAAAATTCTTTCAACATGAGTGTGTGTTTTTGGTTAGCTATATTTGGTTAGCTAGTCAGACATTTAGCTTTTTCAAGTTTTGCTGGAACGTAAAGAGTTAAAGTGTTTCAGGTAAGGTCAGGTGACATTGCGTCGGTATAGCGCCCCAGCGAGACGCGGGTTTGGGGGAGGGGGGGTCACACCGCGTCTCCGCTGAAGTGCGCCTCCTGTCCCAGAGTACCTCAACTACGAGGACACCAAGTTCTCCAAGAGCCGAGGGGTGGGCGTGTTCGGGGACATGGCCAAGGACACGGGCATCCCCGCGGACGTCTGGCGCTTCTACCTGCTCTACCTGCGGCCCGAGGGCCAGGACTCCGCCTTCTCCTGGGCCGACATGGCGCTGAAGAACAACTCGGAGCTGCTCAACAACCTGGGCAACTTCATCAACAGGTGAGGCGGGCCGGAGGGGCGAAGGGTCCGGACCAGCCGGCCGCACCTACGCAAGGTTGCGAGCGACGGACCGTTTGGTTTGTTAGCGAAGCACATCCCTCAGAACTGGTGGACTTCCCCCACATCAGAGTGTCAACCTGGTCAGGTTCATAATAGCATAAGCTTATAAGCCTGATAAGTGAGACTAGGCTAAGAGTACCTTTAGCATAAGGTTATAAACCTGTCAAGTGAGGTTAGGTAAATCGTAGAATACATTTATGAGCCTCGCAAGTGAAGCTAGGCTAATCGTAGTATATATTTATGAGCCTCACAAGTCAGGCTAGGCTCACAAGTGAGGCTAGGCTAATCATAGCATATATTTATGAGCCTCAAGTCAGGCTAGGCTCACAAGTGAGGCTAGGCTAATCATAGCATTCATTTATGAGCCTCACAAGTGAAGCTAGGCTAATCATAGCATATATTTATGAGCCTCACAAGTGAAGCTAGACTAATCATACCATTCATTTATGAGCCTGACAAGTGAAGCTAGGCTAATCATAGGATAAATTTATGAGCCTCACAAGTGAAGCTAAGCTAATCATAGCATACATTTATGAGCCTCACAAGTCAGGCTAGGCTAATCATGGCATACATTTATAAGCCTCACAAGTCAGGCTAGGCTAATCGTGGCATACATTTATGAGCCTCACAAGTGAGACAAGGCTAATTGGATCATACGTTATGAGTCTGGTGACTGAGGCCAGCTCTGAAGGAGGACAGTAACTTATGCTCAGGACACTGACCAGAAATTAAAATTTTTCATTTACGCATAAAGTAGATAATGTGGATCATTGCCATGCTGTAGTATTGCTGAGTGACCCTATTTGCTTGGTCTGTCAGGGCAGGGTTAATGTGGATCATTGCAGTACTGTAGTATTGCTGAGTGACCCTGCTTGCCTGTGGCCTGTGTTTGTCAGGGCAGGGTTAATGTGGATCATTGCAGTACTGTAGTATTGCTGAGTGACCCTGCTTGCCTGTGGCCTGTGTCTCTCAGGATAAGGTTAATGTGGATCATTGCCATGCTGCAGTATTGCTGAGTGACCCTGCTTGCTGTATCTCAGTGCAGGGCTAATGTGCATCATTGCCATACTGTAGTATTGCTGAGTGACCCTGCTTGCCTGTGGCCTGTCTCTGTCAGGGCAGGGTTAACGTGGATCATTGCAGTACTGTAGTATTGCTGAGTGACCCTGCTTGCCTGTGGCCTGTGTCTATCAGGGCAGGGATGTTTGTGGCCAGGTTCTTTGAGGGCTCGGTACCGCAGATGGAGCTCCTGCAGGAGGACCTTAAACTCCTGGCACAGGTGGGCTGGGAGCTGCGGCAGTACATACAGCTGCTGGACAAAGTCAGGTAAGAACACACCTGTGTGTTTCACATGCTAACTACACACACCTGTCTGTCTCACACGCTAACTACACATACCTGTCTGTCTCGAACGCTAACTACACACACCAGTCTGTCTCACACGCTAACTACCTACACCTGTCTGTCTCACAAGCTAACTACATACACCTGTGTCTCACACCCTAACTACATTCACCTGTCTGTCTCACACACTAACTACACACACCTATCTGTCTCACACCCTAACTACACACACCTGTCTGTCTCACACACTAACTACATACACCTGTCTGTCTCTCACACTAACTACACACACCTGTCTGTCTCACACCTTAACTACACACACCTGTCTGTCTCACACACTAACTACATAAAACAGTCTGTCTCACAAGCTAACTACATTCACCTGTCTGTCTCACAAGCTAACTACATTCACCTGTCTGTCTCACACGCTAACTACATTCACCTGTCTGTCTCACACGCTAACTACACACACCTGTCTGTCTCACAAGCTAACTACATACACCTGGGTCTCACACCGTAACTACATACACCTGGGTCTCACACCCTAACTACATACACCTGGGTCTCACACCCTAACTACACACACCTGTCTGTCTCACACGCTAACTACATACACCTGTCTGTCTCACACACTAACTACATACACCTGGGTCTCACACCCTAACTACATACACCTGTCTGTCTCACACCCTAACTACACACACCTGTCTGTCTCACACCTTAACTACACACACCTGTCTGTCTCACACACTAACTACATACACCTGTCTGTCTCACACACTAACTACATACACCTGGGTCTCACACCCTAACTACATACACCTGTCTGTCTCACACCCTAACTACACACACCTGTGTGTTTCACACGCTAACTACACACACCTGTCTGTCTCACACGCTAACTACATACACCTGTGTCTCACACCCTAACTACATACACCTGTCTGTCTCACACCCTAACTACACACACCTGTGTGTTTCACACGCTAACTACACACACCTGTCTGTCTCACACGCTAACTACATACACCTGTGTCTCACACCCTAACTACATACACCTGTCTGTCTCACACGCTAACTACATACACCTGTGTCTCACACCCTAACTACATACACCTGTCTGTCTCACACCCTAACTACATTCACCTGTCTGTCTCACACGCTAACTACATACACCTGTGTCTCACACCCTAACTACATACACCTGTCTGTCTCACACCCTAACTACATTCACCTGTCTGTCTCACACGCTAACTACATTCACCTGGGTCTCACACCCTAACTACATACACCTGTCTGTCTCACACCCTAACTACACACACCTGTCTGTCTCACATGCTAACTACATACACCTGTCTGTCTCACACACTAACTACATACAACTGTCTGTCTCACACACTAACTACATACACCTGTCTGTCTCACACACTAACTACATACACCTGTCTGTCTCACACTCATTACATACAGCTGTCCCTTGCACACACACACACACTGTATACCTTTTCCTCACATTCGTTCTTTGGTCTCTCCTGAACTGTTCGTGATTGTTTGTCCCTTCCATAAATAAAATATTTTTGACTTTCCCACACTGTTCTTAAGTAATCATAGTAATTCATGGCCCTTTGGCTCATTTTTATAATATTTCCAGTTTTTCATCAATGGAAGTGTCACTCACATCTGTGTGAGCCAGACCTGCCGATCGCACAGAGACACAGCTCTCCTAATCCCATAGCACAGGCTCTTTTGAGCTCTCCAAAACCCATAGCACAGGCTCGTCTGAGCTGTTTTAAGACCATAGCACAGGCTCATCTGCACTCTCCTAATCCCATAGCACAGGCTCACCTGTGTTCTCCTAATCCCATAGCACAGGCTCACCTGCGCGCTCCTAATCCCAAAGCACAGGCTCACCTGTGCTCTCCTAATCCCATAGCACAGGCTCGTCTGAGCTGTTATAAGACCATAGCACAGGCTCACCTGCGCTGTCCTAATCCCATAGCACAGGCTCATCTGCACTCTCCTAATCCCATAGCACAGGCTCATCTGCACTCTTCTAATCCCATAGCACAGGCTCACCTGCGTTCTCCTAATCCCATAGCACAGGCTCACCTGCGCACTGCTAATCCCAAAGCACAGGTTCACCTGTGCTCTCCTAATCCGATAGCACAGGCTCCCCTGCACTCTCCTAATCCCATAGCACAGGCTCCCCTGCACTCTCCTAATCCCATAGCACAGGCTCACCTGTGCTCTCCTAATCCTATAGCACAGGTTGCTGCAGTAAGCGCTGGTAAATCTGGAGGAAAGCACTGAAGAAAAGCCAGAAGTGCTGCTTTCAAATAGTGGCAATCCCCAGAGATGTGAATGACTGACACTTTACCTGCACACAGTGCCACCTGGTGGATGTTCCCTGACACTGCCATGTATTTCAGAATCCGGGACGCTCTGAAGTGCATCCTCAACATCTCTCGCCATGGAAACCAGTACATCCAGGTCAATGAGCCCTGGAAGAAGATCAAAGGAGGGGACCAGGAGAGGCAGGTGTCCCTCTCGCACTTTGCACCACCCTGTCCCGCCCCCTCTCTGTTCCTCTGTGTAGCCCCGCCCCCTCTCTGTTCTTCTGTGTAGCCCCGCCCCAAGTCCAGTTTCACCAATATTCTAAAAAGATGATTCCTTTATTTTGTTTTGCAGTTTGGCACACATTTAAATGAAAATTCCTGGGATCAGTAGTGTTTTCAAAATTTTCCAGCATTTTTCCAAAGTTTAAAGTATTAATGGTGCATATTTGATTAGATCTGACACTAAAGTCCTCAGGGTCTCTGCCTCTCCTACATGACCAAGAGAAAAAAATGTTTTCATTTCAAATTCTCTTTTGGAGTTGAAGGCATTCCCTTTTGCACACACACATTTGCATTTGCTTTTATCCGGAGGCTCACACAGCAGCGTCTGTGCTTTCATTGGCTCACACATCAGCATCTGCGTTTTCATTGGCTCGCACAGCAGCATCCACGTTTTCATTGGCTCACACATTCCCCAGGGCAGAGCAGCGAGCTTTCCACCCACTGGCTGCTCTCTGTGTAAGAACACCCCCTCCCTGATATGACTCCGCCCTCCTGTCTCTCGGGAGCGTGTGTGTTTGTGTAACGCCCCGCCCTCTCCCCCCCCCCAGGCAGCGTGCTGGCACGGTGACGGGCGTGGCGGTGAACGTGGCCTGCCTGCTCTCCGCCCTGCTCCACCCCTACATGCCCACGGTCAGCGCCACCATCCGCGACCAGCTGCAGGCCCCGCCCACCTGCATGGAGGCCGCGCTCCAGGGCGCGGGCAGCTTCGTCTGCGTCCTGCCCGCCGGGCATCGCATCGGCACGGTGAGCGGGCGCACCTGAGCGGGCACACTGGGCGCCGGAGAATAACCTCAGCGCCAGGGGAAGGGGATATTACACCCACAGTCCAGCTACATGCCACCCATTTCCCTTTCAGTGTGATTCACTGCCAACGCTGAGCAGTTTGGGCTAATTTGCCATCTGTGGCTAGTGCTGTTAGCATTGGTGTCTTCAAATTGATGGATGTTGGTTCATATATACAGAACCTCTCACACTCACTCTCTCTTTCTGTCTGTCTGTCTCTCTCACACTCACTCTCTCTTTCTGTCTGTCTGTCTCTCACACTCACTCTCTGTCTGCCTGTCTCTGACATGCTCACTCACCCTCTTTCTGTCTGTCTGTCTCTTTCATACATACTCTCTCTTTCTGTCTGTCTCTCTCACACATACTCTCTCTCTCTCCTCACTCTTGCACTCTCATTCTCTCTGTGTCTCCTGTTCTTTTTTCATTCCCTCCATCCCGTTGTGAATCTCATTCCCTCTCTCTCTCTCTCCAGGTCAGTCCGTTGTTCCAGAAGCTGGAGGCCGATCACATTGAGGCATTGAAGAAGAGGTTCGGGGGTCAGCAGGTGAGAGGTCAACGGTCGTGCACCCGCTGGGTTACCGTGACGCGCACTCGGATCTTCGGGCGTTGGCCAATAGCGCGGCCTCGTTTTTAACGGGATCCAGCCGGGTCAACCCCCGAAAGGCTGCGCGTTCTCCTTTCTCGCACTTCGCTCTTCTTGTCTTCCCTAGCGCTTTCTCTCTCCTTCCCTCCCTTTCTCATCTCTGCCTCTCCTTCCCTCCCTCCTTCCAGCCGGAAGAAGAGGCGGCCAGTCCTCAGGTAATCCGGCGCCGCTCGCTTGGCTGAAGTCTCTCGCTTCTTTTGCCGTCGACGGCCGCTAGCTCGTCCGCGGGGACACGCTAACACGCTAACGCGCGCGGCTGCTTCGCTTCTCTAAAAACAGACGCTGAAGTTTCTCCGAAGCGCTCGCCTGGCCCTTTGCTCTTCGCTCGGACGGGGTGTTCCGCGCTTCGCCCGTTCCCCCGGGGCCCGGTTCGCGGGGGCGGACCGACCGGGACGGGCTCGCGGCGCGGGGCGCTATCGCCGGGCGATGACGTAACGGCGCTAATTGGCTCCGGCCGCCCCCTTGAGAGCCCCGCGTTCCTCGATCTGACCGCCGCCGCCGCTCCCTCCGGACGGAGACGGCGGGAACGAGGAGCTCGGGCATCTCCCCGCGTCGCGCGAGCCGTCCGGCGTTCCGCAGAGCCAGAGAAACGCGTCAGCGGTACGATCAGCCCGAAGTCTGAGGATGGCCTCCAGGCTTAGCTGTGCTGCAGTTTCGTTTTGAATAAAGGGAAAAAACTTTCCGGACGTTTATTGTTTATTTAAAAGTTATACTTAAACGAAAACATGTTTTGTTTTCTGCTGAGTTCTTTGACGTTGATTTTTGGCTCATTTTGAATGCAGGGACAGACAATCAAGTGAAGCTTTGTTATCTAACTAGTCCCTAACCCCGCACGGTTTTTCTACCATCTTTACAAATGCATCTGATGGTTTCTGGTGTGTCTGTGTTTATACGTTGGATTATTAAATGCTTGTTTTCCCCATTAACTTTTTGACACCGGTTTGATTTCATTAGACTAGTGGACGGAGGCACTTGTTATATTCATAATTCAGTGCTGACAGAAACATTCATTTCTGTTGCTGTGACCGTTAGACCAGTCAACAGGTCACACTGTAACCACGGTGATTCTGATCAGACTAATGAAACAAACCCGGATGACTTTTGGAAAAAGTCGTTGTTGGAAAAGTGTGAGTCTTGAGACAGGAGTGTGACAGGAGGCTTAAACTAATCCTTGTGCTGCCGTACGGCTCAGTTCCACCTCCTGTCTGCCTGAATCTCTGTTGCCTGCTGTCTGTCTGTCTGTCTGTCTGCCTGTCTGTCTGTCTCAGCTTGCATCCATAGTTCTGTAATCGATCATCTGTGAGCCAAAATCTGCATTCTGATACCGTCATTATGCATTTTCAGTTTGTCAGTAAAACCTGGTCCCTAAAAATAGTTTTAATTTTCAGCATCTTCACATTTCAACCACCCATCCTCCACCCACCCCCCCACCCCCTCAAAAATCATGGCATTACTGCCCTGACCACACACAGGAATAATATTTCCAAAGAATCAGTCACGTAATGCACATAATAGTAGCAAGTATATCAGATGCAGGTTAATATAAGAGCTGGTCTTGTAACCTGAAGGTCACAGGTTCAATTCCCAGGTAGGACACTGCCGTTGTACCCTTGAGCAAGATATTTAACCTGCATTACGTCAGTGTACATCCAGCTGTATAAATGGTTGCAATGTAAATTCTGTGTAAAAGTTGTGTAATTCGCCCTGGATAAGAGTGTCTGCTAAATGCCTGTAATGTAATGTAAGAGATGCTGTCTCTCTACCTCACAGTAGCCACATACATGTTCTTTTGGTAGCCATGTTTTTTTTTGTAAAACTCTTTTCCATCCTCTTTTGCTCTCTTCTTCCCTCTCCCTCTCTCCCACTCTCTCTCCCTCCCCCCTCTCTCCCTCTCTCTCTCTCTCAGCCTAAAGCACCCTCAGAAGCCACGCCCAGTCCAGCGGTTAACCCCGCCCCAGCCCCCGCCCCCGCTGCCCAGCCGTGTGCAGACCCAGAGAGAGCCCAGCAGCTGGCCCGGGAGGTGGCAGAGCAGGTCGGTATGCAAGCGGGCTAGACCCAAACCCAGGCCTGGACCCAAACCAGGCCTGGACCCGAACCAGGCCTGGACTCAGGCCCAGCTCAGTCATCCATCCTCCATTATCTATACCTGCTTGTCCTAGACCCAAACCCAGGTCTGGACCCAGGCCCAGCTCAGTCCATCCATCCGCCATTTTATCTATCAATCCGTTATCTATATCCCGCTTTTTCCTGGTCAAGGTCGCTCGGGGTGCTGGAGCCTATCCCAGCATGCATTGTGCGAAAGGCAGGTCACCAAACTATCACAGGGCAGACACACCATTGGCCCTGTGTGTGTGTGTGTGTGTGTGTTCCGCAGGGTTAGAGGGTGTGTGTGCGGACGCTAACGCCCCTGTGTGTGTCTGTTCCGCAGGCTGAGTGGGTGTGTGTGCTAACGCTAAAGCCCGTGTGTGTGTGTGTGTGTGTGTGTGTGTAACGCCCATGTGTGTGTGTGTGTGTGTGTGTGTGTAACGCCCGTGTGTGTGTGTGTTGCTCAGGGCGAGCGGGTGTGTGTATGTGTGTGTGTGTGTAATGCCCGTGTGTGTGTGTGTGTGTAATGCCCGTGTGTGTGTGTTGCGCAGGGCGAGCGGGTGTGTGTGTGTGTGTAACGCTCGTGTGTGTGTGTTGCGCAGGGCGAGCGGGTGTGTGTGTGTGTGTAACGCTCGTGTGTGTGTGTTGCGCAGGGCGAGCGGGTGTGTGTGTGTGTGTAACGCTCGTGTGTGTGTGTTGCGCAGGGCGAGCGGGTGTGTGTGTGTGTGTGTGTGTAACGCTCGTGTGTGTGTGTGTGTGTGTTGCTCAGGGCGAGCGGGTGCGGACGCTGAAGGCCCAGAAGGCGGAGAAAGCCGCCATCACAGCGGAGGTGTCCCGGCTCCTGGAGCTGAAGAAGCAGCTGGCACTGGCAGAGGGGCGGGACCCCGACCCCGCACCCCAGAAAGGGAAGAAGAAGTAACGAGGGATAGCTGAGGAGGAGGAGAGGAAAGAAGTAACAAGGGATGGGCGGAGAAGGAGAAGGAGGTGAGAAAAGGAAAGTAACGAGGGATGACTGAGGAGAAGAAAGAAGTAACGAGGGGTGGATAGAGGAGGAGAGGAATGGTTGAGTGGGGTGAGAGCATCGCTCAGTAGGGAACAAGATTCAAAGGCACGGTGACCAATTCCTTTAACCAGCAAATCAGGGGTGATGTCTGTGGCAAGGGATGGAGCAAATGAACAGTGCCAGAGTAGCTCCACCCATCTCAGGTGTTCTGTGGCGTGCCTCAGTAACGGGGTTCATCCTCATCAGTAAAGGTGGGGCTGCCAACCCTGTTCCTGGAGATCTACCATCCCGTAGGTTTACACTCCAACCCTAACAAAGCCACACCTCATTCAACAGCTAGAGATCTCGTTGAGCTGCTAATTAGTATAGTCAAGTTTGCCAAATTAGGGTTGAAATGAAAACCTACAGTAGATCCCCACGTACAGGGTTGGGCAGCCCCGAGAAAAGGGGTTCTCTGCATCTCTACAACGGCGTGGTGTTGGTCGAGACAAGTGGCTGTTTAATAGGTCAATTCTGTGAGATGTGTCAGTCAAGAAACAAATCTTTTTTTTTGTTTCTTGGATCCTGGAAACCACGGACTGTTGGGTATCGGGGGAGTGTAACACAAGGATCGTTTGAATCCAGTCTCTTATTACTTACTGATGAACACTGATTTGTCACTCAAACATCGTCCATTCTGCCTTTTTCCAAAGCAAATAAATCATTTAAATTTCTCATTGTGCTTTTATTTAAGTGTATGTTGGTGCAAAAAAAAGACACTTGTAAAGGGAATTCAAATAGAGAGTTAAATTTCAACTTTAATAGTAAAATCAATGATACAGTACAAGAGAGTAAATGCAGTACTAAAAACATTACTTAATGAGTGATATTCCAGAGAACTAACCACGTTCATCAAAACAGTAAATTAGCATGCAGGTTCTTACATTATAAAGTACATGTTTGAAAACTGTAACAAAATTGATACAGGATAGTATATAACCGCATATATTACAAAGGCGATAAAAAAATATGTAGATAGCAGGGCGGTGTATAGTAAAAGACTACTGCTGCTCTAATTCAGGATACAGAAAAATAGTTTGGCGACAACACGCCTAGCCCCCTCTCTGTGCATATAAAGGCCGGGTCGAGACCGCGGTTCAGTCTCCACAACGCGCGCACACACACACACACACACACACACGGGTCCAGACCTGTCAGTCACTGTCAGGCTGAGGGGAAAATTCTGTTAAAAAAATAACCACGTAGAAAGACCTGAAGTTTTAATTAAGGTTGATGATTCTAGGTTGTTTATTGGGGGAGCTGGGGGGGGAGGGGGGGGAAGGGAAGGATGGGTTTGGCAGTGAGGCACCACAGATTTGACTACCCTCTCTCTCCCCTTTCCTAGTTCCTGTAAAAAAAAAACCCATCTCTTTTTCTAGAACTACAGAGCTCAGCTACGTAGCTACAGAGCAAACTGAAATTCTTCATGAATTCTGTACTCTTTCTTTCTCAGTCAAAAACACTGAGGGCATGAACACCATCTTTCTGGAAAACACACCAGCTTTCCTTACAACATATCTAATGCAGTACCTCATCTGTCTCTCTCATCATTGGCTGCTGTGACACAGTAGCTCATCTGTCTCTCTCGCCATTGGCTGCTGTGACAGTACCTCATCTCTGTCTCTCACCATTGGCTGCTCTGACGCAGTGCCTGGTCTGTCTCTCTCACCATTGGCTGCTCTGACGCAGTGCCTGGTCTGTCTCTCTCACCATTGGCTGCTCTGACGCAGTGCCTGGTCTGTCTCTCTCACCATTGGCTGCTCTGACGCAGTGCCTGGTCTGTCTCTCTCACCATTGGCTGCTCTGACGCAGTGCTTGGTCTGTCTCTCTCACCATTGGCTGCTCTGACGCAGTGCCTGGTCTGTCTCTCTCACCATTGGCTGCTCTGACGCAGTGCCTGCTCTCCATTGGCTCCCCATGTCAGCTGCTCACCGTTAAAGCTCTCCGCTTCATACTTCCTTTCTGTCCTCCCGTTTCCTGCATTTTTCCCCTCAATCCTGGATGTTTACCCTTCCGGCTACTTTCGCTTCTTTGCTTTCTTTCCTCTGCCCGATCGTTCTTCCTTTCCTGCGGTCTCAACCGAGACGATCCCTACCTTCCTCCCTCCCAGGGTTTGGGGTCATGGCTTTTTTCAATTCAGTAAATTCAGGAAATTAAATTAATTTCACCGACTGAAAATTGCACGTAACGGATGAAACGGAACACCTCAGCCCCCCCCCGCACCCCCCCAACCCCCCCACCCCCCTCACTTTCGGGTGTTGACTAGTCCCTCCCCCCCCAGGCCCCCCCCCCCCCCCCCCTCACTTTCGGGTGTTGACCAGTCTCTCGATCAGAGAGCGCCGCGTTCGCTGCACCTCCTCCGCCAGCCTCTCTATCTCCGCCTTCAGCCTCTCGTTCTGCTCGGTAAGCTCCTGCACCCTCCTCTCGTTCTCCTGCTCCCTCTCTTTCCTGCTCTTCTTCGCCGAGGAGGGGCCGCAGGGGGGGGCCGAGCTGGGGGAGGGGGTGGGGCCGCCCCCTTTGTCCCCGCCCCTCTTGCGCTTGCCCAGCCTGTAGGCGAGGACCGGGCGCGGGGAGAGCGGGGAGGGGGGCGGGGAGCAGTGCAGGGTTGGGGACTGCGAGGCGGAGGAGGAGGAGGAGCAGGAGGAGGAGTCGGGGACTGAGGGGGGCTCCTCCTCGCTGGGCGTGGGGGAGGGGGGTCGGTGGTGATGGGGGTACACGCTGCAGCCCTCCACCCCGCCGCCCCCTCCCTCCATCAGTCCCACCCCTCCATCGCTCAGGAGCTCAAAGAACTCAGGAGGCAGCAGGTCGCCGCCCCCTCCTCCTCCTGCCCCGCCCCCTGTCCCCGCCTCCCTGGCCGGGGCGGGGCCGTGACTGGACGCCTGAGGGGGAGGCCCCTCCTCCACCACCCGCTGCACCCCCTCGCCCGCCCACCCCTGCCCGTCCGTCAGCCAGGTCAGCGAGCAGCTCTCCAGAACATCCAGGAACTCCGGCTCCTTCTGGAGAGAGAGGAGGAGGAGGGGAGGAGGAGAGAGAGAAAGAGGAGGAGGACAGGAGAGAAGAGAGAGAGAGCGTAAGGAAAGTGCAGCGAAATTTCGTCCCTAAAGCAGGACGAGACAAATCTTCTGTGAAAAGTGTTGTACGCATAATATTCAGTGTATATTATCATTGTGATCATTATTATTACTATTATTATTATTATTATTATTATTATTAATAATGAATAATAATTTTACGTATTATGTACATTAAGTCAGAAAATGGCTGAGCAAAATCAGTGCCGTTTCTGTCGCTTACGGGGAACAACGATGAGCGCCAGCCTTTCGTAGGAAACGGAAAGCATTTCTTCAAACTATTATTCACTCAATTAAAAAACAAGATTTACACTACATTTATACTACATTACATGGATTGTGTATGATTTATGTTGTTGTCGCATGCATAGATTTTAACTTTAAACACAGCCAGTAAAATTGCCAGCCCATCGCTAAGGTAAGCATCTGATTTATGGAAAGCGTGACCCCTATGAATAACTCAAATGCGTGATTAAGTAAAATAAACTGCACAGATATTTAGGCAATTTCAAAAACGGCTCCACAAAATGAAGTCGTTTTAAAAGGGGGCGGAGCTTCCGGACCTCAGGGCAGGGCGGGGCTCGTGCGGCCTTGACCCCGCCCCCGTCGGAGCCCAGGATGTCCTGCAGGTCCTCGTACCACGCCTCGAGCTCGGCCCCGCACAGCGGCCCCACGCCGGGGGGGTACGGGGGGGGCAGGTGCAGCCACTCCGCAGTCATCTCACCACTCAGTCGCCACGCGCAGGTACGCTTCCACACAGGAACGCTCTGGACCTGGGGGGGACACAGCCATGAGAACGCTCAAATCCACACCGCAAAACCCCAGACAGCCACGCTCACAGCCCACGCCGCGAAAGGTCTGCTCTTCCTGCTAAAGGTCCTTGGAAATGAGTAACAAACGAAAATTACCGAAAACGTGCTTCAAAAGTGCTTTATTGAAGTTCAAATGTTAATTGTTTCCCTTAGACTGCTTTGTTCTCGCCTACGTGCGAGATGACAAAATGGTGGCTCCAAGTGGACACATACATGTACTGCATGAATTTTTTTAAAATGCAATTTCACTCTGGACAAAACAATGACGTCATTCCATAGACTTCATTGAGAGACATGATTAATGAAAACGGTCAACTTTTAAAGAATAATAAATGTATAATAAATTGGCATAAGAACAGATAAAATATAAAGGACATTCACCTTCTTAAATCACCTGTTAATCAAGTCTGACGGTGTGCTGTCGGTGATAGTTTGTCCCAACAAATCTTTAAAAAGAAGAAAAGAAGTTATAACCAAACAATTAACATATGACATATTTAAAATGCAATGTGTGTTATAGTTGTCATATCAAATATCACCTTTCAGGTTATCAAGTTCACCAACGTGGTGACCTTTGCACCAAACACAGTAACAATCTTATTAAACTAACGCTAGAACTGCACCAAACTGGAATTCCCTGGATTTACCAATCTCCTTAACCTATACATGTTTATTCTCATTGTACATTTCTGATTAAAGTAATTGCATTTTACATTAATATTAGATCTGTAACAATGAAAATGGACGCTGAATACCCGCAAATGTGTACACTGACAAAAAACACAGATTATGTTTCCCACCCCAGCGTCCTCTTCAGATTATTTATCTGCTTAGTTTTTTAATACTGGCATATGTCGTTGTTACTTTGTGTGGTGGGGGGATAGTGAAATTTAGGTCATTGCTTTTCATGTAAACAAAGATGAATAAAGTGCCCGAGAGCGCCCCCTCCACCAGTCTCGAGCCCTTGCCGGAACGTCAGGTGCAGGTATCCGCGGCAAGCACGATACAGCACGGTGGCTGGCTGGCTGGCGATCAATACAGACAAAGCTTAAGTAACAGGCACGCAAATTAGCTTGTGCTTTTCACATCTTTAATTCATCATCTGAATGGCTTCAACTCCCAAGTCGAACAAAACGACGCCAACACCCTATGATGTCAAACTGAAAAACAAAAACAATGCCCACGCGTGAGAAAAAAAAAACGAAAAAGGCAATCAGCTGAGATCAAAGTAATATTATGGATACTTATTTGTACTCATTTGACAGTTTCAAGATAAGGAGATTTTTCCTATTAATGCTGAATTGTGAAGTCTCGGGCTTATAGCGCGTCTTCGACTCGTTTCCTAATGAAGTATCGTTACTTCTAATTAGGCTACTACTCGAAGGTCTGAATTAATGAGCTTTTGTACCGTAACTCCAAAAGCTCTCAGCCAGTTCATTGTGAATTTTGCTGGCAAATTATAGTATCTGTAACTAATTGAAACAATTAAGTTAATTTAAGGGTGGGGTAATGGACGGGATTTGGTTTCTTTTCTTTGACAATCGTCCAATCACTTTAGATCGTTCGGGTTTGGTTACGTCATGGAATCAAAGCACAGAATACGCGAAACAAAAGCCGACAATAAATCTGCGCCAGGGAGTTCATTTCCCCCGAAACACTGAAATGGCTAGTTCGCGAGCTTAAGTTAACATTTTACAAAGACTTTAATGATTAAAAAACAAGCAACGATAAGAAACCTTTGATCGGTTAGAAACTTATTTCCTGTTATTTTGTTCCACAACTGGTAGGCAGTTAGCTATTCCTTTTGCAAATGTAAACACAAGGTAGCCAAAGCAAGATAAAAGAAAGTTAACAAGCTTGCATAACATGGTAAACTGGCATGTTACAGCTTCAGTGAATAAATACAAATGGCTAATAATTCGTATGCGTTATTGATTAGGACAGCTACCTAATGCATTTTTTCAATGGCTGTCAAACTCCAAATGCGTAACTTGTCAAAAACTCGTCAATCATTAACTCTACCGTTTTCTTTTCTTTTTTTAAATAGCCATCCATTTGGTCTGCCATAGATACCTCCTTGGAGAGGCATTCTCAGAAAATGTCTATATAAAGACATGTCACATTTAACATGAGAACAGCAACTGTACTCCCAAAAACAGACTTGGGAATTTTGCCAAAACACACGCGTTATGTCTCCCAATGCTAGTTCGCTAACGCTATAGTTTGGTGCTTGCTTGATACCCAAAAATACAGTTAGCTGCTTACTCGATGCCAAAATTAGTCTAGACCCGCAGGATTAAATAGACAGATTAGTTCATGACAGTCCTAATAAAACAGAAACATTTAGCAAAAGACAATTAAAACATTTCTAAATAAACTATTATCAACTGTATCGCCGTTACTTACCCTTTTTCTTTTATTATTTCGCTTTCTCGTTTGTCTAGGGGTTGGAGTATGAATATGTTTTTGTTGAGATTGGTGATAGCTCATGTTAACCATTGTTCAGTATAAGTCACTGAATGTGAATTTTTGGAAACTCCCGGCGATCTTTATATATAGTTAAGTCAACCTAACTTCGATGGTGGGAGGGGGACTCTCACAACCTAACTCACAATGAATCGTAACGCAAGATGTCCATCTGTTACGTCCAATAAATAGCGCCGTGTACAATTCTTCTGCTTGGTGACATCCAATGTGTGATCCTCTGGAATGGCAGAGGGCGGGTTGATAAGTCATGCTAGTTGTCTCCGTATGTGGGTAGTTAGGGTGTCGTGAAAGATGTGATGCAGTCATAAGACGGCCAGGACGAATTTGGGGCGTATGGGAGTCACATGAAAGGAATGATGCAATCGTTGGCAACCGGTTTCCAGCCGGAGATAAGACTAGCAGAATCAGAACATGTTTTATTTAACAGCCATTCGTTCGAACAAAAGTATGCAAGGATATTTGAAACTTTACAATCCATTTCGCTTGCGTTGCAGTATACATTGAATTATGATAAAATTCGATGTTTGCATATGTGTTTCACTTTACAAAAAGTTCGTGGATTTACTAGCTTGTGCACCGTGTAGCCTACCTTTACACCGGTGTGAGTTCCTTGGGTGAAAATGCGTTTTTTTATTTTCTTTATTTGCAATTGAACGATAGTGTCTTTCATAACCTCACAATGGTCTAAAATGTATAAACAGTTAGACATTAGTCAATCCCTGCGCCCGGCTGGATTGGGTAACCGAATGTTTTATTTCGGCTTTTTAAAGGGGTCCGACGGCGACGCAAAGTACCATTTTGATGCAGGCCGGTGAAAGTGACGGAAATGTCGGGAGTTTTCTCCTTGTGTATTCGCATCCTGCGCATAGGCTACCTCGCAGTGTCTCCCTGCGCCGATTTGAACAATTCGGCAAAGACGGACTGTTGAAGGATTCATGTTCAAGAAGAACGTAGGCTACTGCAGATGTCCGGTTAACTCTTTGAAGTAATGCGCCCTTATTTTTCCAAAGCCCTATAATGACTTAATGCTAAATAGGTTACGAATAAACTTGTCTCTTAGCTGCGACTAGGTGATCATCTTTTCCATCATTCTCCATTCACTCTAAGAAAATGACGGTATTTAAAAACAGGTTTTTTGAAGACACTTGTTAGAATAGAAAAGACAACAGTGTGGCGAGAATTTAAGTCCCTGGATAGTTAATGGATGTTTTTTCAAAACTTGGTAGCCCAGTCTTCCCTGAATTGTGATTGTGCGATAAGCTGTAGGTTAGCGTGTCCGATGTTTTCGTGAAAGCCGCATTGCAGCGCGTATAACCTGAAACCTGTGTATTCGGACGCTGGTGGTATAGCCTACCGATTCAGACAAGTTGTCAACATTCCTGCGGTGCGTGTATAAAACTGAAAGTGTTGATGGGCACTCATGTAGACTAGATGTTGGACACATTAAAGAATATATATATATATATATATATATATATATATATATATATATATATATACAATGTTACAATTGAAAGGAAAGTTATGAGGCGTCCTTATCAGATCTTGGGTAAACTTGGATTGAATAGTATATTTTCCAATACTGACAACTGGATAACTGTGATTATCAGTCTCGTGCCATTATCAAAGCTCCCCGGAAACAAAGTAGTGGCAAGCAAGATTTTTGCAGAAAATATGTGGAGCCGAAGCGCAGTTTATAGCCTAGCAACAGCGCAAGAGGGATGCACGCAAGGTTAGCGAATAGAAACCGAATGCACTGTCTCCAGGACCTTGGCTAGCGCGCGAGAAGAGACGCTATTAACACGTCACGATTTGAGTGGCTGTTGCCGAGTAGGCTAATAGAGCTTGTAGGCTAGGCTGTATTCCCAGCCGAATTCAATGTGTTTATCCTTCCTGATCCACGATTTCCCCAAAGGTGTTCTTCTTTTTTAACTCCGACACCTATTAGTGTTTAATTCAACTCCCTTGTCACACTTGCTAAAACTGTCACGGTCTTGGGACACGAACGTTTCAAAACTATACATAGCCTAGTCTAGACTGCATTAAATTAGGAAATTAATGAGATAGAAATGGAACCACACTTATCAACATAAATACTTATCAATATTAAAAAGAGTTTTATCGTTTTTCTGTTTTATTACCTTTTACTGATAAGTTTGACTCTTGGTTCAAGGCAAATCTACTTTTTAAAGTACACTGATGGATAAAATGTGTCATCAAAGTGTGAAATATCTCTCTCTCTCACACACACACACACACACACACACACACACACAATTGCCATGTTGCTGGTGTCTGTTTATCAGTCAATATTATTTGAAGAATTCATATAAGTTGCACAATAGAAAGAGCAGTAAAAATGTCATGCATGATTTCTATACATTTGTTTTCTGTAATTTAGTCCAGCTTACTTGGAGCTCATACATGCTGGGAAGGTGCTGTTTCTGTAAAATGCATCCACACGACTTACCATCATTACTCTCCATTTCGCCTCAAAATATATCATAGAGTATAAAGTTATTTTTAATCTCTGTGAGTGTGATGTTAGCATTTCAGCCTAGTAATATTAAAATATATTAGTGAGAAAATAATCATTTGTCAAAAGTGGCTAGACCATAGAATGGTCATTTTTTACTGTCCGTATGTTTGAAGACAATTGTTAATGCCTATTAAACTGAAACGGTTTTTCGACAGGGATCTGCCCACACAGCTAATTTGCATGGCTTGAAATATTTGCATGTAAGCACAATATAGCAACCAGCAAATGAATTGCATTCAAGCATGTATTTATGGTCTCTGTCAATATCCAGATTGCTTGGGAGAATTTTATGCATGAGAAGTGTGTTTCTCAAGTAAGCTATCCTTCTGTCTGCCTTTTGTTCAAGTGGCATGAGTCTATTCGACAGTGAAGTGAGAGACCAGGTACTTTGGTGTGTGTTATTTGGGGTTAAAAGGGTGTATCTGAATACAGGTTTATCAAAAGGAAAGCCACTTCATATGTACTCTAGTGAAGGACACTGGTCTTTTAGAAGTTCATGTATACCGTCATTATAAAGATGCTCGTGGACTAGCGCCTACGCGCTTCTGCAGTCCAGCTGTGCTCGGAATGCGGGGCGTGCCGCACGTGCCCGCACTGCGCGAGGTCGGCGTGCTGAGCAAAAACCCTCTCATTTCTTACAGAGATACACACCTGTGGTGATGCTTTAAAGTTTGATAGCTTATATTAGACAGCCATCAGTACATAACACCATTTCACCGAGGAAGGCTATATGCTGATATTTAAATTATGCTTCGTGGAAAAACTATCATTAAGAAAACAAATGCATATATCAGAATGTATCTGTTATTAATTATATATCCATAGTCTTTGAATATTCTTTCCAAAAATTCTACTATTTTTCAAAACCAAAAACCATCACATTCCAGAAACTAACTTAAAATAATTTTGAGATGCTAATAATACAAATATTGAAATATGTATTTTGTTATAATATTTGTAAATTGTTGCAACACATTGGACAGCTATAAACTGAATTTTAGCGTGCAGCTGCTTCCTGGCTTCAAAGGAATTTATTTTTATTTATTTATTTTTTAAAGGAGTTATAAGCTTATGTGAAGGTTTCAGCTCCTTGTTTGGAATCCTCCTTGGTCAAAATGCCAAAATTTATTAAATGTTTGGACTAATTGACATATTAAAAATAGCACACTACATCATATATTTATATATATTCGTAAGCTTGATCTCACAAAACATTTCACCAATTTTTTATATTTGGGAAATGTGTTTTGAATACTTTAAAATAATATTTTTGTGCGATAAGTATTTTATTATATTGAATAGGCATAGGAATAGGCATTGAGCATATTTACTTGAATACTAGCCTACTATTTGGACGAGTTAGTATTCAAACGTCTAAATATTTTTCCCTCCTCCGATAATGAATCGTACTCGGGTTCTAGTCTTAGAAAGTAGTGTCACCTTCAGCTGTGGATGCCTGTAAGGTCATTTTCACGTCTGCACTCCGCTCTGCATTTAGAGTTCCGTTCCGATGATCGTGGGAAGAATAATCAGAAAATCTCTAGCCCATAGAGCGAAGCAGAAGCGAACTATCTTGCTGTTGTACGCTATATGTTTTAGAAGGATTCATTTATTACATGTAACATACATAGGCCTATAAACAAAATCTGAATGAATTATTATTAGTAGTAGTAGTACCAGGGGCGTGCACAGACATTCTGCGGGGCAGGGGCTCGAGCCAAGAAAAAGGGGCTCCGACGTCGGCACACTACATCATGTTTATTTAGTTTTAATAACAGTAATCATAATTATAACAATTACATCAGCAACAACACAATAATAATAACATTTATTTAATTATTAATCTATTAATACAAATGGACAGTGGCTCGAGCCACTGTAGCCACCCTCTCTGAACGTCCCTGAGTAGTAGGCCTACAGTAATAAAATTACTGCAGGCTACAGCAGAGCGAGACAGCCACCGTCTACTAGCCAACGTAGCCTTCTGTATGGACAAACAATCGCATTTTCTCGTTGGAGATTTGTTGGCGGCAATGTTAAGTGTGTAGCTCTACTGTTTGAGGCTAGTGCATCGAGTCCTAATGAAACACGGTGAACAACTCTGCGGATGGCAGCACACAGCATTACTGGGTTCTTGCGCTTTAATGAAAACCAGACCGCATATATAGTAAATGTTGTAATATGCTGGTAATAATCGAGTAGAAACCTTAGCGTGTCTTAAAAATTGGCATATATATTCACGTCATGTCAAGTGCTACAGGCAGATTAAGCAACGGATTCCATCCGAAACCGCAGGCCGCTGATAATTGTACAATTTCAGAAGGATTGATCATCTATGAATTACAAAAGATGAACACATCTTTGCCTATATAGACGTGCCGGATTGGCAAGGTATCGAACATGGGGCCCACTAGAACTCAGCACAACAGAATAAAATCCCTCGGATGTCGCTATGCTTTCGCTCGACAAGAACTTGTCTCGTGAGTGAGGTGTGTCCGGCCTCCACATTATGCTTAGGGTGGAAACTGTCCTTATGAAATGTAACAATTCGCAGACATTTACTCGAATCCCGGTGCAATTTCTATGAATGAAACTGGTAGAAAATAGTCAGTGAACTGCTTCATTTTTCGGATAAAGTGCAATTATGCGCGCCTACATAGACTACAAACTCATGCTCCTATGTACAGCATCGTTTTCCTTTTTTCAAACACCCCCTTTCATCGAGCTGGTGCATTATGGGTATGGAATTCCCAGGGCTGTCCCTCCGCAAGTGCGCATGCTCGGGAGGAAACTCCATGATTTTTTTTGGCACGGAATCTAAAGGAAAAAATAGGAACTTGGAAACGGGGATTAGCTAAAAGGTGCATCGGAGGGTCCAAATCCAAACAGAACATAGACCTGCGCGGCCGAATCGAGTCCAGGGCGACGGGCAGGGGGTTTAACGAAACGATCGGACCTCCTGTGGTCGACTGGGACCTTCTCGAATTTAAAGTCATTTGCGACAATGCAACGGTCGCAATAAAACCCTGCGTTATTGCTCTTTGTTTTTTAACGGGACGGGCAGACGGGCTAGCTAAAGAGGGAACGGGACGTGGAAAAAACGCCTAACAACAACGACAACAGCAGCAACAACAAAAGTCTGTCAACTAGCTTGCGAGCGAGCCAAGTCTTCCTCCGTTTGCAGTAACTAGAGAGAAGAAGCAGGAAACTTCGTAAACAGAGGTATGTTGCAGCCCCTAGTTAGCCAGCTAGCGTTAGCTAGCGTGTGCAGCTCAACTGGCAGGCTAGCTCGCTAGCTCCCTGCGTTTTTACACGTTTCGATATCGGCGTTGGCTACTTGTGGTTGGCACAGGACAATGTGACCTGTCTCTCCGAGTTGGCGGAGCAATGGTGGATTTGTTTACACTTGGAGTGAGTCACGGTTTGTGGGAGAAGTGGCAGGCTGGTGCGCTGTTTAGCTAGCTTGCAAAGTGGCTAACTGGCTAGCTGTCCGTCTCAAATTCGCAGCTGCTCGCCGGCTTGTTCTCAAACCAGTGATTCTGAGCTGGCATCGACCAAGCACAACACGCTGCTGGCGATATGTCTATCAGTCTAATTCCTCGCTAGCCACTAGCTTAGCAAGCATTTGTCAATGCAGTTTCAGAAGTATCCCTGCATAATTTATATTTATTTTCATCACAATCAGCGGGTAAATGGAGTTGTCTAACTGTGGGTTTTCAGTTTTGCTAGTTGTTGCAACTTTGAATGAGAACGGCACCACAGTTCAACGTTGTATAGAATTGGACACCTCTAAAGCAAAATTGCGTTCTACTTAAAGGTGAGTGCTCATACAGATAGTCCATCTTTTTGCCTACCCATATATATATGCTCTTAACTGAAATGACAAGAACGTGAGCTGCTGCAGCAGAAGGTCTGGGTTTTAACCCAGAGTTCCTTGTTCTTTCCAGATTGGATGGGTGCACATTTAGTTGCAGTCCATTGACACAAAGATATAGTTATTTTGATTTGTTCTATGTCTTCTAAAGTGTGCAGAACCTTGTCATACTCGACTTTGATAATTTAGCATCTCAAGTGCACTTCAGTGTGTGAATCTGTATTGTTACAAAGGTGTGCTAAAAGCAATCTCATCGGAAGAATGTATTAATTCCTGGATGTGTTTTTAGTTGTGTAGTCTGTCTCGGATGCACATGATTGATATTTATTATGGTAACCCTGACAGATTTGGGTTATACTTGTCAGCAAATTGCACGAAATGGATGCAGTCTCTTTTTTTCCCCTCAACATTCTGGAGTGGATTAATTCTCGGGGGCTCGTAGTGATAGAAGTAGCTGTTTTATTTCTTTCACCTGCCGAACATTTGCGTCTCACCTTCAAGCTGTTCCAGTTTACCCTGAGAATGTTGGCATGTTCAGTTCAGCCAGCCCTCTTTCTTCATCTCGCTGTCTGTTTCTCTCTCTCCCGTGCTTTCATTTTTGGGCTGTCCCGCTGTTTCTCGGTGCCTGCGGACCGTGCCTGTGTGTTTCTCCCCCTCTCTCGGCTCCGGTGGGACGTCTTCGTATTTTCACCTTTCTTTGGTGCTTTCAGACTTTTCGCTGTTTGCCGTTATTGCGTGCCGTTACTCCCTCTGAGGTTGTGAACGTTCTCTGGCTTTCCTGTTGCTTTCCAGCAGAACTTCCACACCGATAGGCGATTTTCACTGGGTTAAAAATGCACGTGTTTGTGTTTCCCTGACACCCAGACGGTCATTCCCAGCATGCTCTTTATGTTGTGTTCTCACTTGGTCACTCAATTCGGTTCATATCCAATCACTTCCTAGCTCCTATCTAGCCGGGGGTGAAAATGAAGGATGTGATTTCCTATTTTTTCCTGATTAATTTGGACTTTCAATCCGTACATTGCTGGAGCCGGTCCTGTTTGGCTCCACTGCTGACTTTCTCTCCTTTTGACAGCTGTCAGAAGCTCTTGATGTGTGTGCTTGTGACATTCCCAGGTCAGCCTCGGGTTGAGTCCAAGGGCCCACGACTGAGCTTTGTTTTCTGAAGCTCACTTTCGAAGAGACGTTTCTCGCCAGCGTCAGTGCAGGTGGCTCCAGTGTAGGTGTTACAGCCACCCACTCAGTGGTAACAATATGGTCAAAATACAAAGCCAATCATTTTTTTCCTCACAAGAACCTGAAGTTGGAATAGGTGTTTTCTCTTTTGGTCGAATGTCTCCCCATGTGCCACAATTGTGTCATTCTGACTATATTTCTATATTTTGGGGACAGTTCAGGGACAGTTTGCTTCACTGTGTGGTGGGGATTGGGGGAAACCTCATGCATTTAGTAATGACCTTAGCGTTCTGACCAGTCCTCTTCCTCTCGTCTGTGTGAAGTTGGCTGATGCACATACTCTACCATTGCACACATTACATGTCATATCGCTAGTCATTCGTGTTTTTGGCATGTTCTGCTTACAAGTGTAACTGACCCTCTACAAAACCTTCTCTCCAGTTATTCTGGAGAGTCATTTTTGCTGTTTGCTTTACTTTCTTGACAAACTAGTTACCAGCAAGCAAATATAGTCTACCCATCGTGACCTAACATCCCTAGTGCTATATTAGTTTGTCCAATGTGCTAATGGAGCTGGCAACTGCACCTGCCAAACCATTTGGGTATTTAGCTAACGTTAGCTGGCAAATATAAAACCCGATAAACGTGGTTAATGGCTTGTCAGTTGTGTACTTTTTGTAAACCTCGATCTGTCTATAATTGAGACGTATAGGGATGGGAAATGAGTGTGTCAGGGTGTCTGCAGTGTAGCTGGGTGTTTGTGAAGTTTTGCGTTTTTGCAGTGTAGCTGGGTGTTTGTGAGGCTCTGTGATGAATTGGGTGGGTGGGTGTGTTGCAGTGTAGCTGGGTGTTTGTGAAGCGTTGTGATGAATTGGGGTGGGTGGGTGGGTTGCAGTGTAGCTGGGTGTTTGGGAGGCTCTGTGATGAATCGGGGTGGGTGGGTGGGTGTGTTGCACTGTAGCTGGGTGTTTGTGAGGCTCTGTGATGAATTGGGTGGGTGGGTGTGTTGCAGTGTGGCTGGGTGTTTGGGAGGCTCTGTGATGAATTGGGGTGGGTGGGTGTGTTGCAGTGTAGCTGGGTGTTTGTGAGGCTCTGTGATGAATCGGGGTGGGTGGGTGTGTTGCAGTGTAGCTGGGTGTTTGTGAGGCTCTGTGATGAATCGGGGTGGGTGGGTGTGTTGCAGTGTAGCTGGGTGTTTGTGAGGCTCTGTGATGAATCGGGGTGGGTGGGTGTGTTGCAGTGTAGCTGGGTGTTTGTGAGGCTCTGTGATGAATTGGGGTGGGTGGGTGTGTTGCAGTGTGGCTGGGTGTTTGTGAGGCTCTGTGATGAATCGGGTGGGTGGGTGTGTTGCAGTGAGGCTCTGTGATGAATTGGGGCGGGTGGGTGTGTTGCAGTGTAGCTGGGTGTTTGTGAGGCTCTGTGATGGATCGGGGTGGGTGGGTGTGTTGCAGTGTGGCAGATCCTTGGTGAAGGTTTGCGGTGGGGAGGCGCTCTGTGCCTGGCCTTGCCACCCTAACCGTCCCATCGCAGGTGAAGTTTGGTCTGAAAGCGGTGTGGGTTAGCCGGGCGTTCTGAGGTGGTGTGCTGCTCTCAGCACCTGCACTTTGATGTGTTTTCTGCTGGTTTACTTTCAGTTTCTTTTCATGCGTGGGAAAGGGGGGGTCCTGTCTCTCTCTCTCTGTCACATGCGTGGGAAAGGGGGGGTCCTGTCTCTCTCTCTCTGTCACATGCGTGGGAAAGGGGGGGTCCTGTCTCTCTCTCTCTGTCACATGCGTGGGAAAGGGGGGGGGGTCCTGTCTCTCTCTCTCTGTCACATGCGTGGGAAAGGGGGGGTCCTGTCTCTCTCTCACGCGTGGGAGAGAGAGGGAGAGATCCTCTCGGATCTTGAGACAGGAAGTGCGGTGACTGACTTCACGCCTCCCGGTGTGTCTCCTTCCTGCGCAGTGTTCACGCCAGCAGGCAGGGCCCGTCTCTGAGCGCTCTCCGGTCCTCTCCGGAAGCCTCTGAATGGCGTCGGCCCGCTCCCTGCCCGCGCGCGGCTCCGTAGGGAAGCCGCTCTCTCAGAGGAGCGGCCCGCTCCCTGCCTGCGCGTGGCTCCGTAGGGAAGCCTCTCTCACAGGAGCGGCCCGCTCCCTGCCCGCGCGCGGCTCCGTAGGGAAGCCGCTCTCTCAGAGGAGCGGCCCGCTCCCTGCCTGCGCGTGGCTCCGTAGGGAAGCCGCTCTCTCACAGGAGCGGCCCGCTCCCTGCCCGCGCGTGGCTCCGTAGGGAAGCCGCTCTCTCAGAGGAGCGGCCCGGCCCGTCCTCAGGCTCGGGCTCGGAGTCTGCGTCTAAACAGCCTCTTCCTGGCGCCAGCGTATTCCATACGTCCATCTGTGAAAATGTGCACGCTGGCCGAACCTTTTTCAGAAACTGTTTTATGAATTGTGTATGAATATGAATGAGATGTGTTGTGCATGCACGTGAACAGAAGATGCTTTCTGAAGAACTACAGCGCTGCTAATGGCTGATCGCTGGGAGGGGCGCAGAACCAAATGCCAACACTGACCGCAACAATTTTTGACAATATTTTGATGCTTTGGAATAGTGTGTGTTTGTGTGTGTGTGTGTGTGAGAGACAGAATGTGTGTGTGTGTGTGTGTGAGAGAGAGAGAGAAAGAGAGAGAGAGAGAAAGAGAGTGTTTGTGTGTGTGAGAGACAGAATGTGTGTGTGTGTGTGTGTACACAGCTGCATTTAGCCCCATGCCCATGGGTAGCTGTGTTGTACTACCTGCCGTAATTAAAACCCAGCAGATGCGGTAGCTGTGTTCTGGTGTGTTATTTTGTGTTCTGGTGTGTTCTGGTGTGTTATTTTGTGTTCTGGTGTGTTCTGTTGTGTTATTTTGTATTCTGGTGTGTTCTGATGTGTTCTGTTGGTTCTGTTGTGTTCTGTTGGTTCTGTTTTGTTCTGACGGGTTCCAATGTGTTCCGGTGGTCATGTTGTATGTACATGTATGGAGCAGCCCCATGATGCTCGCTGCTTCAGGTGCACTCACGTTTCGCCTTTCTCCCCGTTCACCCCCCCAGAATCAGGCAGGGGTGTCCCCCGGGTCCCACGCAGAGCAGGACGGTCCGACAGCGGGAGAACGGAGACCGCCCCCCCCCCCAGCCCAGTCCCGCCGCGCCCTTCCGTGTGGAAAAGCATGTGTTCTGATGGGCGGGTTCCGTGGATGACGCTGGCCAGGGCTTTGTGAAGATGAAAAGGTGAGGGCAGGTTCCCCCTGCAACGCGCTCTGTTCACGCCTGCAGCCGACTGCATTACAGCCCTTTGGCAGAGCCTCTTATCCAGAGCCACTCGCGCACCATTCGCCATTGTGACGCAGCGTCCATTCACACGGCTGGATATGTACCGAAGCAATTCAGGTTAAGTGCCCGCGCTCAAGGGTGCCACAGCCTCTACCTGTCCTACCCGTGAATCAAACCTGCAACCTTCAGGTTACAAGCCTTCACCGTTATACCACATCGCTACATTATGATGCGTTGGTCGACTACCCAGAATGCTTGCGCCACATACGTAAGGAACAGCTTTGCTGTTCCTCACGTCATTTCCCCTTCGATTCCATCGATTCAGGAAAATGAGCCGAAATTTGGTTCCGGAAATTTTTTAAAAACGGGCGTGAGATTTGGTGATTTTTGTTTTTACGGTGAGCGAATTGAGTCTCGGGTTAATTTTCCTGAATCGGCCAAAACCCGAAATGTGTCGTGCCCTGCCCCTGACCTCTGTCTGTCCTGTCTCCGGGCGCGGCGCGGAAGGTTCTGGAAGCCTGAGGCCAGAGAATGACGGGAGGCAGCGAGAGGGGCGCCGGGGACGGAGATGGCACCGAGGCGCCGGCGCAGGTTCCCATTGGCTGGCGGCGGACCGTGGAGAACGGGGCGGTGGCCTACATCAGGTGAGCGGACCTCCCGCCGATTTCCCGCGCTGAAATAAGAACGACGAAACGCTCCTCGTCACGAGTTCGTTTTTTTCCCCGCCGGTTCGGCTGCATGTACGCCAAATGTTTTATTCAAAACTCTCTGCGGGTTTCGGATCGTAAAGTCTTCGGTTGACAAGGCGGTGCGTTCGCCGTGGACCTCCTAGTCCCGAGATTAAACGTGTCAGATCTTCCGGAGGCCAGAGTTGAAGACGAGACCGACCCGCTCGGCCGGCCTGCAGCCGGTTGTTATGGAAACGTTTCAGTTGCTAACTGTCGTTTTGATGAGGCCTGTGCTTCTTCACTCCGTGGCCTTGTAGGATTTTTCACGGACGCTGCCCATTGTCATCCCATCGGCTGTTGAAGTTTGGATCTGAACTGGGTTATAGTACTGAGGACAGAAGTTTTTAAAAAGGAGAATCTACTCTTTACCAGTACTAAGAACAGAATTATTTCATACGATTTCTACCCCGTAGTACTGTGCTTTGTAGCGAACTCTCCGAGATCCGTGGCAGTGTTTTCAAATATATTTTTTGACCGAAGTCTGGCCTTCACATCACTGTAATTTTACTGACATCCAACAGGGTAGATCAGACGAAAGCAGACTCAGTTCTCAGTTGTTGTGACAAGCCTGGGGAGTCATAGTGGGTAGGGGGTGCGAGGGATTGCTCAGCCAATCAGCTGTAGGGGGGCCATTTGACGGCTGAAAAGAGACTTCTTTTTGTGAGAATTTTCCCAGGATTCTGTGGGTGTAACCTGTAAACACCTCGCTCATTACGTTTTACTAAAACTTTAGTAACTGACTGTCTGTACATCATCTTCTCCTTCTGGCTGTTCTCCTCCTCCACCTTTCTTTTGTTTTCTCTCGCACTCATTTTCTCTCTCCCCCTCTCTCTTTTCCCTCCCTCCCACTCTCTCTCCCTCACCCTCTCCCTCTCTCTCTCTCTCTCACAGTCCCAGTGGTACCATCTTGTCTTCAGTGGAGGAGGTGGGATCGTATCTGTTGACAGACGGCACGTGTAAGTGTGGGCTGGAGTGTCCACTAGTAGTGCACAAGGTGAGAGGCCCCGCCCGGACCTGCCCCGCCCCGCCCCACCAAACTGTATTTTTAGAACAACCTTTACCAGATATTACAAGAATTCATTTATATTGCCCTGGGTGTGTTTTTCCACTGAAAAACATTTATGAATTGCTTTATAAGGAAATATATTTCATAATCATATGGAAAACTGTAAATGAGATTTCATTCCTTTTAAATTATACTGGTTAATAAATGTAATGATAAATGTAATGTTAAAATTTTAATTTAATCATCTTTTTAGGCCAAAAAAAAAGAAACAAGCAAGCGGCTGATTTATTTTATTTTGTGTTTTTCTTGTAATAGCCATACTGTACTTAAAGGTGCAGTTTTTAGGTTTGGGGGAAGCGAGTGAGAGTTTTAGAAAAAACGTCGGTCAAATAGACATTACGGACCTGAAGTGTGCGATGTAACCTAGCTAGCTAGATACAAATAAGCTACAACATTACACCTGACATGCAGTATAGCTATAGCAGGGCTAAATACATCAGCTAACTTGCTAACATTTTCTTGCTACGTTGGCTACGCAGTTTGTGGCAATAACAAATTCCAGCAGAAACAGAACCAGCAAGATAATGGCCTGTCCATCAGAAGTACTGAAAGCAGCGTTGCTTTTGAAGCCGATCTAGTCCTTGAGCTCTTTCTGAAAAGCCGAACCCGTGTTTACTGGAGTCTTGTCTCTCGCTTGGTTCACTTCTGTCTTAGTCATACTCTTCAGTAGTCTTTCATTTCTTGGTTTTTTAAAAACCGGTACACGCCATTGTACTCAAAGGCAGAACTGGTTGTTTTGGCAGGTTTTTCTCTGCCATTCTTTGTTTTTCTTTTTTAAGTAACTCGCTGTAGCAGTATCTCTGCTCTGACCGCGCTGTTAACGTACATGATTTGACGGGCAAAGAGCTGTCCTGATTGGCCTCCTTTCTTAGAGTAAAATAATTTATTGATATCTGTCGTGATGCGATTGAAATTGATCCAGGTGTGAACAAAAAAACGTACACATTGCGCCTTTCATGAAACGCCTTTCATTTTTCAATCTTTATTGTAAGTGTGTTTTGAACAGACCCAACCTGTCACACGGTCTAAATTAACCAGGCTAAAACTAAAGCATAATATAAAGCCATCGCTTGTCTATATACAAGAATACAGTTAGTTAGAAAGACGTAAACGTAGCGATTGTCACCGACACTAATGTTGTGTGATAGCAAAGCTTCCTGTGACGTATTTGGAGAATTCCAAACAAGGAAGTTGTGTCTGGTTTGTGTCGAACGAATGCTGAGTAGTGTAATTTGGTAAATGTTACAAACGCTTCATCTTAAATTCTACTGACTGAATTTCACCAAATTCCACATATTTTGTTCTTTCCTTTGAGACTGTTAGCTAACTTTATCTAGCGAATATTCACGCCAAATATAAGCTAACAGAAAAGGGTGGATATGTTTGCAAACGCTCTTGATTGTTTGCCTTGTTGGACTCACGTCTGGTTGACAGCATATATCTGAATTGGAACCATTTGTTGGTAGTTTTCTTATGTCAGAGAACCTCTATTTATTGGGAAAGACACAAGTAAACCGGAGGTGGGCTTCGGCGACTTCAACTTCTGTGAAAAACTGTTAAAAACTTCTGGTTTGTTGGTAAAATGGGTCTCCAAACAGTTGTTTTCCTGGGAATCCTGGGACACGTAGAAACTCAACACTTCATTGTCACATTCGTACAAAATACTCACTGACAGGTGTCACCTGTAGTCATGTACATGTAAAAAAAAAAAAACATTTACAATTGCACATAAGACCATATGTGATATGTCTGAAATACCTTCTGGTATTGTTTGAATTGTTTAATTGTGGGTGATTGTGTGCTGCTGCTCTATCCGTGTGCTAATGAATAAAGGGGTACAGTCAAATGTGGGTGCTCCTTGACCTCCAACCTGTGCCCCCCCCCCCCCTAATTTCTCCCCCCCCCTCAGGTGTTTAATTTTGACCCGGGGGCAGTGCTGGTGCAGAGGAGCCAGCCGCCGGGCAAGGCCGAGGAGGACATGACCAAGCTCTGCAACCACCGGCGGAAAGTGGTCGCCATGGCAGCGCTCTGCCGGAGCATGCAGGCCTCCTCCCAGCTGCCCCTCGCCGCCCACGGCACAGGTACCCGCCGGCCCCCCGCTGGGCCGCCGCCGCTGAGCCTGTACCGCCGCTGGCCCGATACCGGCGCTGCTGTGGGGCTCGGCCGTTTACATCACTTTTCATATTGACTGTGAGAGAGTGTGGGAGTAACTTATTAGAGTTAACCTGCCACTGTAGTGTAATATAGGGTGATAAGCATAGTGTAATTTAGACCTCTCTCTCCCTCTATCTCTCTTTCCCTCTATTTCCCTCTGTCTCCCTCCTCTCTCTCTCTCTCTGCAGGGGGCCCATTCTGCTCTGCGGAGAGCAGGGACCTAAGGGTGGGGCCCCTGGGTGCCTGGGAGGAAGGAGGCTGGTACCCCCCCCGCCCCCGGCCCTCCTCGCAGCCAAAACTGAGCCCCAGCCCGACCCCGCCCCACCCCCATCTTTCTTTCCCCTTCAACGGCTCTCTGCCCCTGTCTCGCCCCAACCCCAACTCTAGCTCCCGCTTGTCTCCCAGGAAACCGCCCCCGCCTTCCCCCTGCCGCTCCCCCTTCTCCTGCTACGGGCCGCCCCAGAGGTACCCCCGCCCGCCCAACCCCCAAAACCTGCTGCAGAACCCCCGGCCGCCCCGCACCCCGGAGCCCCCTGCCCCCCCGCGGCTGGGGCTCCACCCCCTCGCCTGCTCGCTGGACGCCTCCCTCTCCTCCCCGCCCTCCTCCTCCTCCCCCGGGGCGCTGGGCTTGGGCCGGGCGGGGCTCAGCCACCCGCAGGTCGGCTCCCCGCCCCCTTTCTCCAGTAGCCCCTCCCCCTCCGGGAGCCAGGACTGCCCCTCCCCACGCCAGCGCTCCCGCCACTCTTCGGCCTCCTCCTCCTCTCTCTCCGAGCAGGGGGTGGGCGTGGCCTTAGCTGCTTACCCCCTCGGGGGCCCCTCCCACTCCCCGAAGCCCCTCCCTCCCGCCAGCCCCAGAGGTCGGCTGGAAGGCATGCTGCAGCAGTACAAGGACTCGGGGAGCACCCCCCCGCACCCCCAGCCCGCCGCGGTGCAGAGCAACCAAAGCAACTTCCAGCTGCCCCAGAGCCCCCTGGCACCGCCGCCGCCGCCGCCAGCCTTCCCCCCCGACAGGAAGAGCGCCCCGGCCGCTGGCGCTAACGCTAACGCTAGCGCCGGCTTTCTGGGGCAGCTCCTGAGCCAGCAGAAGCAGCAGCACGCCTCCTCCTTCCCCGCCAGCAGCCTCCTGTCTGCGGCCGCCAAGGCGCAGCTGGCCAGCCAGAAGAACCAGAACCAGAACCAGAACCCGAGCCCGAGTGGTGGCGCTAATGCTAACACGCCGGGCGGCGCTAACGAGGCTCAGCAGTCCAAGGTATTGATCAGCACTTTGCACAGTAGCGCTAGGACCCCTCCCACGACTCACGCCCTCCTGATCCCCCACTCCTCCCCCTCGCCCTCCTCCTCGCCCTCCTCCTCCTCCTCCTCCCCACGTGCACAGCGCCCCCTGCTGGACAAGGCCGCCCAGCGCAAGCGTCAGCGCCGGTCCCCCACAGTGCTGAGCATGCTGAAGGAGTCGCAGCTCCATAGCCTGAGAGCGGCCGCCCCGGAGCCTTCCTCCTCCTCCTCTACCTCGCTTCTGCTGCACCCCCACCCGGAGAACCATCTCCAGCCGAGTCCCGCCCCCGGCCCGCCCCCCAAGCAGCCGGCCGACGCCCAGGACAGCAGGAGGGCCCCTGCTCCGCCCCTCTCCGCCCTCCTTCACCTGCTGAGCATTCAGAGCACCCAGGCCTCCGCCTCTGCTCAGGCCGGCCCCGCCTCCTGCTCCACCCCCAGCCCCGCCTCTTCCTCGCCGGGCCCCTCCGTGACCCTGCCCGCTCATTACCAAGCCTCGCCCACCTCGCTGACCGCCCCCCAGCTGCCCCAAAGCTTTTCCGCCGCCCCGGAGCACCCTGCCCGCCTGGCCTCCCCGCAGGCCTTCCCTCCTGTGGGCGTGGCCGAGGAGATGACGGACGGCGGGCCCAAGATGGGCCAGAACCTCGGCCCCGGCCCCGCCCTTGCTGTGGGCCCGTCGCCCGGGTCCCAGGACGTGGGCGCTCAGATCCTCAGCCTGCTGGGGCAGCTGCCCTCCGGCCCGCTGGAGGAGAGGGGCCCCGAAGAGTCCAGCGGGGCCCCCATCGCAGGCCACACCGCCTCCGCAGGTGAGCAAATCCCTCGCCCCGCGCACACCGCTGCTCTCTCACTGCTACACCCAAATGCTGCTGCTCTCTCGCTGCTACACCCAAACGCTGCTGCTCTCTGCTACACCCAAACACCGCTGCTCTCTCACTGCTACACCCAAATGCTGCTGCTCTCTCGCTGCTACACCCAAACGCTGCTGCTCTCTGCTACACCCAAACACCGCTGCTCTCTCACTGCTACACCCAAATGCTGCTGCTCTCTCGCTGCTACACCCAAACGCTGCTGCTCTCTGCTACACCCAAACGATGCTGCTCTCTTGCTGCTACACTCAAACGCTGCTGCTCTCTCACTGCTACACCCAAACACCGCTGCTCTCTCGCTGCTACACCCAAACACCGCTGCTCTCTCACTGCTACACCCAAACGATGCTGCTCTCTTGCTGCTACACTCAAACGCTGCTGCTCTCTCACTGCTACACCCAAACACCGCTGCTCTCTCACTGCTACACCCAAACGATGCTGCTCTCTTGCTGCTACACTCAAACGCTGCTGCTCTCTCACTGCTACACCCAAACACCGCTGCTCTCTCGCTGCTACACCCAAACACCGCTGCTCTCTCACTGCTACACCCAAACGATGCTGCTCTCTTGCTGCTACACTCAAACGCTGCTGCTCTCTCACTGCTACACCCAAACGCTGTTGCTCTCTCACTGCTACACCCAAACGCTGTTGCTCTCTCACTGCTACACCCAAACGCTGCTGCTCTCTCACTGCTACACTCAAACGCTGCTGCTCTCTCACTGCTACACCCAAACACCGCTGCTCTCTTGCTGCTACACCAAAATGCTGCTGCTCTCTCACTGCTACACCCAAACACTGCTGCTATCTTGCTGCTACACCCAAACGCTGTTCCCAGCGTCTGGGAGCAGAGAGAAATGTTTAAAATGCATCACTCACTGCTACTGGTTAAGCCCACCCAATGGGAGCTAAAGCATAGGTTGATGGCCATCTAGAGCGCAATGTTGCAAGCCATCTAGAGCGCACATCGCTTTCTAGGCAAAGTGAAGCACAACATTTGCATCTTGAACCCAGCCCATTTCTACCTTCATACGCTTCCACTAAATTAGACTGAGGCTCGAACCCGAGTTCCCACCTGTCTCAGGGAGAGCAGGGTTTGGCTGGGAACATGAGTGAACATGGGTATTATAACGTGTTAAAGGGGCTGAGACCTGCTCATGAAGCTCAGAAGGTAGCAGTGCAGTGCGTGTAAAATGCTGATAGCATTACCCACGGGAGTCAGATAAAATGGCCACAGGAAACGCACAACGATCATGGACAACGATATTGGCAGCCATTTTGAAACCCTTTGCATTTTTCACGACTCTGAGAACTAGGCTGGCGTGACGAGCTGTCAGTCATCAGGAGGTCGTTGTGTCCACGCCCCCGGACTCTCGGCATGCGGTCCGTCATTTGGCCGGGGTTCCGTTTCCAAGCGGTTAGCGCTCTCTTAACGAGGAGTCTGTCCGGGCCCAGGAGACGGCGTGACATCACCACTGAACCCTCGCGCGCGTAAAAAGAGCCTGACGGCGCGGTGACTCATCGTACAGGAGGTCTGTGCCGGTGTCACGCGCGGGGAGAATCCTGATGTTTTGTGGAATGACGTTCATGTGTATGATTTCATTTTTTGACTTTGGATTGGCGGGTCGCTGCGATTGTCTCCAGTAGTTTTGAAGTGACGTTGTTATCAGTAGCCAGTAATTTGACTGGCAGTGTTATCTGATGTCGATATCTCGGTTTTTACATGACAAACTGAAACTTGGTTTCCACATTCATGGAGTAAACATTTATGTAATATTTTGACTGGCTGTCTTTATTGTTAAGCAGACAGCAGGATTGTAGAACACACCCAGGCGCTGTCGGTTAGTTCTGGAGAACAGAACGAGATGAAGGCAGGGTGGTTTCTTAGAAAAACACGTTCCTGTTCTTCACTTTCGCAACGGGCTCCTTCGCCGTTTTTTTCTTGTGGTTTTTGCTCACCTTGTAAAGATCCCACACAGGCGACATTTTGGCTCGGTTTACAGTGTCAGCGGCACATCAGACCCGTCGCCTGGTGCGTGTACAGTTTGGAGCGTTGTCATCATGGCTGCATGTAGAGAACTACATGCACATGTGAAAAGAGCATCATCAGGAGCCGTGAAGATAAAAGCAAACCAGCATAGAAACAGAAAACAGTCGCCGTGTCATAATTTGCAAAGGTCGTGGGCCCACAAAACTGAATACTCAATTCTGATTGGTTAGGACGCGTGTATTATTTTTCCACATTCATCTGGCTATGAAGTAGTGCCCGCCAAAGTTCAATGATTGTTCTAAACTAACGCACATCAGGCTGATTTCATTAATACAATGGAAATTTGTTAGACCAAGCAAGCCAACCGTTACAGTCAAACTTGCGAGGGTCGGCTTGATGTCCCTGAATGACTGTATTAGACAGTAGCCAGTCTGGTCACAGCTCGACTACTTTTATAGTTAAGCTTCTGTTTTGAATATAATTCAGCAGTTGGGTAGCTAGCTGGGCTGTGAGACCGTTTTGGAATATTTTGTAATATTTCCATTTTCCATTGCAGTGGAACCTCATATTTTGAAACGCATATTTTGATTACAGTTATGCTTTTTTCTGTTGTTTAAGCGGGATAATGACCAAGCGGCTGGGCGTTATGTCCGATGTGAAGGTAGTTAATTTGCCTCAGGCGATTTCCCTCTGCGCGGGTCGTTCAATCTGTGTAATGCTCAGCCCCTCAGGCATTATCCTGTGTATAAAACGGCTCACCAGCAAAAAGCATCAGTGCAATCAAACCATGCATTTCAAAATATATATTTGCTATATTCAGACTCATGTGAGATTAGAAAATATCCTCTGTTTTAATGCTTTTCTTCTTTTCCTACATACGGTGATTTAGTGTGGCCAACACAAAGTGGTAAACAACACTGATAGTTCATTTCCAGTTGTGATTGGTTGATTCCGATAAGTTCATTTACAGCAGTGATTGGTTGATACCAATACGTTCATTTCCAGCTGTGATTGGTTGATACCAATACGTTCATTTCAAGCTGTGATTGGTTGATACCGATAAGTGAATTTCCAGCTGTGATTGGTTGATACCGGTGTGACCCCTGGTCTGTTCTTTCATTCAGATTTGATCTCACAGCGTTCATGCTCTTCATACCCTGGTTATTATATGATTAAATGATCTCATGATTCTTACATTTTCCACAGCGTGTTTTTCCTTTCTCCTGCTTCATCTCATTTGGCCATTTCTGTCCTCTTAAGTTTGCTGTAGCCTAATATCTGTAGTTTCAGCACTTTTAAAGTCATACAGCACGAGAGAACATACAGCATGACAGAACATACAGCATGACAGAACATACAGCATGAGAGAGAACATACAGCACAGGAGAACATACAGCACGAGAGAACGTTCGAAAACTATTCGAAAATCTTTCTTTTTTTTAAAGTTCGAACCTAAATTTGAGCATTCGAATATTAGTTTCGGATCCCGCGTATTGTAATTAACATGCAGGCTTTAATTTCATGCGGCGGATCATGTTCATGCACGCAAAGTTCATTTCCTGTGCTAACGTTACTTCCTCTGTCAACAAAAAACGTTCTGCCCTGGACCCAGGGCAAGTGGATCGTCTGGTTTTCCTTGCCAATAACCTCCGGTGATACTTTCAGCTCTATTGACACCTAACGTTACTGGTCAGCTAGCCTCGCGAGCCAGTCTCTTTTTTCACTTTGTTCAACAGATCTGGTCAGCTAACAATTTAGGCTAAATAATGTTCCCATGGCATGCTATGATTCCTTTCTTTTCTGAAGATTTTGCTAAAATTGGATGATGAAAGAAGTTAAACAAACTAAACAGAGTAAGTAATTTATGTTGTTTTAGGCTACAGGTATTATCCATTGAAATAGTTTTTGTGTTAAGAAATAAACAGGGATTTCCTATAGTCATTTCCCTATGATTAATAAATGCCGATTTGTGGCAAATTACACCCACGAGAAAGTGCTTTATTCATTTGGCTATAGAAATTGAAGGGGGCTCATTTATAAAATGAACTTGCGTGTGTAAGTCAAGTGAAGACCTGACGTAGAGCCACGACCGTTTCCACGGTCAAATCGAGTCATGTTGAAATTTTATAAATCACTACTTTGACGTGATTTTCTACGCACGCGTCACACAGTTGATGTAAAATACGTCTTATAAAGGCCCCAGATGTAGTAACCTAGTATGAAAGTTCACCAAAGTCCTCTATTCTACTGCCCGCTTGTGGAAAATAACGCGTAGGCCAGTTTAGAGGGAGCGTCACGTGCATATTGCGCCCGACAATAAGCAGCTTATTTATGTGAATTATAGGCAAATGATATTTGAATATATTCGAACTCTAACTAATTACAAACGCTAATATTCGAACTCAATTTCATGGCACTTTTGACAGCCTTAGAGTACATACAGCACAGGAGAACATACAGCACGAGAGAGAACATACAGCACGAGAGAGAACATACAGCACGAGAGAACATACAGCACGAGAGAACATACAGCACGAGAGAGAACATACAGCACAAGAGAACATACAGCATGAGAGAGAACATACAGCATGAGAGAACATACAGCACAAGAGAGAACATACAGCATGAGAGAGAACATACAGCACGAGAGAGAACATACAGCACGAGAGAACATACAGCACGAGAGAGAACATACAGCACAAGAGAACATACAGCACAAGAGAACATACAGCATGAGAGAGAACATACAGCACGAGAGAGAACATACAGCACGAGAGAACATACAGCATGGGAGAACATACAGCATGAGAGAGAACATACAGCACGGGACATGAGAGAACATACAGCACAGGAGAACATACAGCATGGGAGAACATACAGCATGAGAGAGAACATACAGCACGGGACATGAGAGAACATACAGAACGAGAGAACATACAGCACAGGAGAACATACAGCACGGGACATGAGAGAACATACAGCACGCCCTCCATTTATGACCAGTTGCAGCCTATCCAAGCTATTCATTGATGACACAATATTATTTATTTTGTCATGTTATTTGTAAGTGACGGTTTGTGTGTGGAGTGATAGTGCTTACATACAGGCTGTTTGATTGGATTTACACTTCCTGCAGAACGTAGTCTCAGCCAATCAGCATCCAGGATTTGAAACAGCCCATTTTATGAAGTGTGTGCTCCTGGGCCTTGATGCTGCAGTTCTGCTGGACGCGCACAGACTTTTGGAATTCACTGCATGTTGCTGTGTGAGGGAAAGGGCTGGAGAATCGATTAGCAACGCCTCTCGGTTAAACGCACGCTCTCCCCCTCCGCCTCGCAGGCACCCTCGTGACGCTGGAGTCCCGGGAGTCCCCGGAGACGCGGTTGCCAGGCGCCTGCAGCCCTGGCGCCGGCCTGGCCCCGCCCCCGTCGCCGGGGGACACGCCCAGCTCGCTGCAGCTGGCCGAATCCTTCCCGTTCATGAGCCAGGAGCAGCTGCTGCAGCTGCTGTCCACCCACTCCGGCCTGCCCTCCCTGCTGGCCCCGCCCTTCCTGGGCTCCCTGCCCATCGGCCTGTGGATGGGGGGCGGGCAGAGCCAGGCCCCGCCCCAGACCCCGCCCCCGGCTCCGCCCCCGCAGGCCGGGCTGCTGAACCACGCCTCCCAGCTGAACATCCTGCCCGGCATGCTGGGTGCTCAGGGAGACCTGCCCGTCAGCCTCCTGGGGCTCCTGAACGCCCCGCCCCCCGGCCCCGGCCCCGGCCCCGCCCCGGAGCTGGGGGAGAAGCCGGGGGCCCTGCAGGCGCTGCTCACCGCCTCCCTCCTGCTGGGCCAGCAGCAGGCCGCCCTGCTGCCGCTGGCGGGGCTGGGCCAGCCGCTGGACCTCCTCCTGCAGCAGCAGCCCTTCCCCGCCCCCCTGCCGGAGGGCGTGGCCCTGGAGAAGGCCCCCGCGGGGCTGGGGGGGCCGGCCGACTCGGGCCCCGGGCTCCTGGAGGCCCTGCAGTCGCTCCTGCTCCCCCCGCCCCCCGCCTTCCTGTCCCTAAGCCCCGCCTTGCTCGCCGCCACGCTCGGCCTCCCAGACACGCCCGCTTCCCAGCAGCCCCTAACCCCCCAACCCCCGCCAGCCCCTACTCAGGTAGGCCGCCTGCCGCCCGCACCCCCGCGCCCCCTCCGTGCCTAACCCCGCTGTCCCGCCGTTTAAAGGGGAACTCCACCCAAAAATCAGCATCGTTTACATCGCCTCTTACCCTGATTACACCTGCTCACGTGTCATAACCAAACCTCTCATCAGTACAAGGCAGCTGAAAGCCATGATGTCATAGGAATGTGACTCCTCCCCTTCTTAACACTGAAGTAAATGGAGGTGTCGCTTGAATTGGAGAATACTGTGTACTGGTGAAAAATCTGTTGAATTTCTGCGGTCAGTTATTTTAGTTTAGTCTGAACTCCAGCCAACTTTCCGGAGTCCATTCTCTCCAATAGGGCGCAGGGGAGGCGCTATACCTGTGTGACATCATCGTTTGGGGGTGGGGCGCTGGACATTTAATATAGGCTAAAGTATTGTGACACATACATAAGATGGATGCCTTACTCCTTAAGGCAAATGTGTCCATCATTACTCCTTATCACATAATTTTGGCTACAGTTCCCGTTTAACTTCAACCACTTAATTTCAGAGAGACATATTACATTCTTGCATACAGTTCATTTGTTTAGTATATGTGCTATATATATATATATGTATGTATATATTCTTACGTAAAGTAAAGGGAGAGAGGGGGTTGAGAGAGAGGGAGGTAGAGAGAGAGAGGATGGGGGAGGAGAGGGAGAGAGAAGGAGAGGGAGGGAGGGTGGAAGAGAGGGAGTGGGATGGAGGATGGGAGAGAGAGGGAGAGAGCAGAAGGGAGAGGGAGCAAAAGAGAGAGAGAAGGAAGGAGAGGGAGCAAGAGAAGGAGGGAGAGAGAGAGAGAGTGAGTGAGAGAGAGAGAGAGAGAGAGAGAGAAGGAGGTAGAGAGATTTGATGGCATGAAGGTGGTGAGAGTGACAGATTTGAACCCGTGTCCCCCGCAGGTGACCCTCTCCAGTCCCGCTCTGGGCTCTACCTCTGTGTCCTGCGCCTCTCTGATCCCCAGCCCCGCCCCCGACGTGGCCGACGCCCTGACCACCTTGTCAGGCCAGGGCAAAGCCAACGCCCTGCCCCCCCACCTCTTACCCCCCCTGCTGGGCCCTGGGGTTCTAGGTGAGTAAGACCTTCATCCTGCTCACAACAGGGGTCTGAGACTGCAGTTCTGCAGAGGGCACTGTGCCTGCAGGTTTAACTCCAGTCCTGGAGGGGGCGCTGTGTCTGCAGGTTTAACTCCAGTCCTGGAGGGGGCACTGTGTCTGCAGGTTTAACTCCAGTCCTGGAAAGGGCGCTGTGCCTGCTGGTTTAACTCCAGTCCTGGAGGGCCGCAGTGCCTGCAGGTTTAACTCCAGTCCTGGAGGGGGCGCTGTGCCTGCAGGTTTAACTCCAGTCCTGGAGGGCCGCAGTGTCTGCAGGTTTAACTCCAGTCCTGGAGGGCCGCAGTGTCTGCAGGTTTAACTCCAGTCCTGGAGGGGGCGCAGCGTCTGCAGGTTTGACTAGGTTCTGCTAGGTTTCATTTTCACCTCAGTATCAGCAGCCAGTCCAAACCCAGGCAGCCAGGTGAGGAGAGTTACTGTAATAGAACTGCCCTGCTTGATCAGTTCAGATCTGAGTAACCAAACCCAGCGGAACATGGGCTTACTGACCAATGCCAGTGCTGCAGGGCCCTTCTATAAGCCAATCAGGGGAATGAAGCTACTAAGAGCTGAAGAGCCCCACAGGGTCCCTGACTCACACACACACACACACACATACACTCTCTCACACACACACACACACACACACACACACACACAGTATCATTTTCTTTATTTCACTGGAGGATTAAAACCTCTTTCACAAATGATCAGGAACAGGAGCGGAGCAGTTAATGGGGCAGAAAATCCAAATGTGTAGCACCGGGAACAACACCAGAATCTCGAGTAGCAGGCCAGACTGCGGAGACCGAGGCGTTTCGGTTCAGTCACCTCAGGAAATGAGCTGCAGTTGCTTTGATTAACGGGGTGAAAGAAAACCCACTGAATATTTTCGGCTGAATTGAATTTCAGTTAATTTCCTGAATTGAATTAACCTAAGTGGCATTTCCTCAGTCCCGGTACAGTTAAACTGCGGGTAAAACCTGCTGTGAGAACTAACCTGATGGAGCGTCGTTCGTAGTCCAGCTCTGAATTGCGGCAGCCTGATCTTGCGTGCACCCGTGAAGCGAAGCTCGCCCTGTTTTACAGGAGACCTGGCGGCGCTAGGCAACATGGGCGGCCTCCACGGCATGATGGGGGCCGGACCTCTGCTGCTGCCCCCTATGCAAGCCCCCGGGCTGGGCATGCCTCTACTCCAGGCCCAGGCTGCGGGCCTAAACCCTCTGGCCTGCCTGCTGAACAACCTGCAGGTACGCTTCCGTCCGTCTGTCTGTTTGTCCACTCAGTCACCAGCAGCCACGCGGTGATCCGTCTCAGGCTTCCAGACAAACCAGCTACTGAACCAGGGGCAAGACCCGAATAATGACTTACAAATACTTTTGACCAGTTTGCACATGTGCAGACGCATATTGAGTTTGTACATTTTAAACCACACATTCGCCCCGGCCCTGCCGCACACTGCTTGTGTAACTTCGTCCTTGTAGCATCACTTCTTTGTTTTTTTTAAAAATAAACTTTTGTGTTATGCTTTGTAATAGTACTGGGGGTGAAATATAACGTAGCGTAGTGATTAGGGAACCGGGTATGGAACTGAAGAGGTTGCGGGGTTGATTCTCAGGTGGCTTTGTCCCTGTGAGCGCGAGGACCAAATTGCTACAGTTATTAAAATGTCCGGCCGTCTGAATGAAGTGTTTGTAAAAAATGAAATTAAAAGGTGAACGTTGCTCTGAGAAAATGCCTGCTAAGCACGTTAATGGGCGTGTAAGAGTGAAGCTACTGAGCTACTGCACACTGAGTGGCCTTAAGCACACTGTAAGTACACCGTTAGATACAATGTGAAGGCTGTGTATGTACACGTTATTACATCGTACTTGCAGCTGTGAAATCTGTTCTATGGGTGCATTTCGAATGCTCTCTCTGACTGCAGCGGCATGATCATGTGACCGCAGGTACAAACGTATGTAAGAGACACCATTCCATGTTTCCCCACCGTCGTGCTGTAGTGAAGTCAGGCGCTGAAGTCCATTGCTTTCTGTTGATGCGTGCAGTGTGACGGTGTGTGTGTGTACATTACTGTCACACTGTACCTGCTGTGAGGTCACACAGGTGTGGGAGGGGTTACTTGCTGTGAAGTGGGCGGAGTTATTCTAATTGAATGTGATGTCATTGGATGATTTGAGTCCATTGCTCTCCTCTGTAGTTGAACATGGGCCCCGCCCTCTCCATGGGTGGGGAGAAGCCAATAGGCATGCAGGAAGCGACCAGCCCCGCCCCTCAGGACAACATTTCAGCCAATCAGCTGGCGCCGGAGCCCGTGCCGAACCCCAGCCACGCCTTAGGGCCCCAGCCGCAGCGTGAGGGGGCCCCCGGGGGCCTCCTGGACCCCTACAGCTCCTTCATGGACACCATCTACACCTCCTTCCTCCAGGTCAGCGGGCGGTCCCCCGAGGGGGCGGAGCCTACCCCGGCCCCGCCCCCCTCCTTCCCCGGGGAGCCGCCCCAGAACAGCGCCCCGCCCTCCCTCAGCCCCCGCCGGGCCTGCTCCCTGCGGAACCCCGACCTGTCCCGCCTCGGCATAGAGGCGGCCCAGTCCCCCGCCCGGGGCACCCCCAAGCTGAGCGAGGACAGCTCCTCCACGCCCCCGCCCCTGAGCCAGCGCAGCGAGCCGCCGGCCCCGCCCGCCTTCCCCGAGGAGGCCAAGACGGACTGCGGCTCCGCCCACCCCTACAGCAACGGGCTGCCGTCCGAGGGGGAGGGGCAGGGGCAGGGGGAGGGGCCACAGGGGTACCACGGGCCCCCGGAGGGAGTCAACGGCACAGAGAACCACATGGGGCCCCAGGACACGCAGGGAGAGAGGGTGAGTGTGCGTGCGTGTGTGTGTGTGTGTGTGTGTGTGTGTGTGCACATGCGTGCGTGTGTGTGTGAGTGCGTGCTTGTATGAGTGTGTATGTTATGTCGTAGTGTCCTGTCTGACCCCCCCCACCCCCCCTGTCTTTCAGGGACCCACCGTCAGACCTGGGGGAGCCAGGAGGGGCAGGAAGAGAAAGCAAGTGTAAGTCACATGACCTGCCCTGACCAATCAGATGCACCGTTACTGATAACTGATCATATCCGTACATTTGTGGTATAGTAGTGGTGTAAAATGTGAAGACCTGTTAGGATAAAGACCCAGAGGCTTGTAGGGCGGAGGTGTGGATCTGATTGGATGTTGTAGGTCCAGTCATTTCATAGGTCACAGTGCCAGCGCCTCTTTCTCCTGTGACCACACTGGTGTCCTTGAGAGTGATGTCTCTCCTGTGTGTGTATTAGGTTGCCAAGGGAACCAGATGTCTCCAGGGAGATGGATACAGGTGTTTCAGAGGAGCCCATGGCCACGGTGAGATCCCCAACCTACACCCAACCCCACCAACCTCCACCTAACCCCCATCAACCTACATCTAACCTACACCCAACCCCCACCAACCTCCACCCAACCTACACACAACCCCCGCCAAACTGTACCTAACCTACACCCAACACTCGTCCCACCCCCAAACTACACCCAACACTCATCCCACTCCCAACCGTCCCAAACCCCCAGCTCACTCTCCATGCGGGTACAGTCACTGTCCGTTAAAGGGACATGCATTTACCTAAATATTTAAATCTGGGTTCTGCACCTCACGACCTGGAGAGTTTTTGCATTTTCTTTTGTTCGGCAGTCAGGTGAGAGAACCTCTCGCTTATACAAATCGCTGAAAAACGCTGCAGCCCTCCAGGATTTGAGTTTGAAATCCTGATTTAAAGTGAGGCATTATTTTACCTGTTCAGACTCTGTTTGGAGTCGTACCAGAGCATGCTTTAAATTCAGGAAGAGAAACATCAGGAAAATGACTTCTGATGGCGCCTAATTCTGCAAAACCTGGGCAGATTATTTCTGACTATATTCAGAAATATTTTGAAAGCATTAAAAGGTGATTAGATTGTACGAGTTTCTTTCCCGAGATGTCCTGTCGTCGTGGTAATGATAACTTTTTAACGTAACCCTGACGACGCGAGGAGAGTCTGCAGTGCCACACAGGGACTCCTTACGGAAGACTGAAAAATGGGCGACGTTGGGACGGCAGCGCGGTGTGGTGCCAACGTGCCGGCGCTCTCTACCCAGCGCTGTCTGACTGAAGTCTCTCTACCCAGCACTGTCAGACTGAAGTCTCTCTACCCAGCGCTGTCAGACTGAAGTCTCTCTACCCAGCACTGTCACACTGAAGTCTCTCTACCCAGCGCTGTCAGGCTGAAGTCTCTCTACCCAGCGCTGTCAGGCTGAAGTCTCTCTACCCAGCGCTGTCAGGCTGAAGTCTCTCTACCCAGCGCTGTCAGGCTGAAGTCTCTCTACCCAGCGCTGTCAGACTGAAGTCTCTCTACCCAGCACTGTCACACTGAAGTCTCTCTACCCAGCGCTGTCAGGCTGAAGTCTCTCTACCCAGCACTGTCAGGCTGAAGTCTCTCTACCCAGCGCTGTCACACTGAAGTCTCTCTACCCAGCGCTGTCAGGCTGAAGTCTCTCTACCCAGCGCTGTCAGGCTGAAGTCTCTCTGCTGTTTCTCTCAGACTGAAGTCTCTCTGCTGTTTCTCTCAGACTGAAGTCTCTCTGCGGGACCAGGCATTTTTACACAGTCTTGGGGCCCTTACCCCACCAGCCAGCTGCTCAGCTCCTCGCACATTAGTGCCCAGAGCAGATCGGGCTACGGCTGTTCTGTTAGGGGACCAAAACGCTGCACTGTGGGAAGAAACCGATGTGCCGATGTGCTTACCCTGGAAGGTCTTCTGAATCCTTCCCGCTGTGTTCGGCTCCTAATCTGCAAGGCTAGGGCTCCGGCTCATTTAAATAGAGTTTATTCAGGAAATTAACTGAAATTAAATGCATTCATCAAAAAAAGAACATCATGGGTATTTTCCAATTTGCAATAAAATTTTTGTTCCCTGAATTAACTGCTTTGAAGATGTATTGACCTCCAACCCGGTATAACATGTTAGTCATATTGTAGTGAATGCTTCGTTTTAATCCTAGTGGGTTTACATATCACTAATGTTCTTGTGTGTGTGTGTGTGTGTGTGTGTGTGTGTGTGTGTGTGTGTGTGTATACTTCAGATGGTGCTTCAGAAGCCGGAGAGATCGGTGAAAAGCAAGAGGAGGAGGGTGTTCAGATAGCGGCCATCTTTGAACCCTGTCAACACCAGCGCTAAGGCAACCCTTCCCACAATCCCTCCCCTCTCCCTTCATTACGAATCTGAGCCCCGGAGGGTCACGAAGCCCTGGACACTCTCTAGATGTTCCCGTGACAACCCGCCGTCCGCAGCGCCGCGCTTCTCACCCCCGGGGGGGGATTTACCCGGCCCTCCAGTGTCCCGGACCTTCTCAGCGTTGGAATATCGCCAATGTGTGCATTAGACTTGAATTCAAAGAAAGCATTAGTGTGTTTTGTGTGTGCGCGAGTGCGTGTGCTTGTGTGCCTGTGTGTTTTCAGGTTTAGGTCCCCCACGCTGTGCCCTGTGTGAGCTGTGTGGTTTACTGAGGCTGGCTGCAGTCCAATCCGACAAGCGGGAGCAGCCATCTCACCGGCTGTTCCTTCCTAATGGGGATTTGCTGCCACCTACTGGCCAACCGCATAACGACACATAAATAAATATTCATGAGTTAGCAGGAAATGGGGGTGTACAGGGAGGGAGGGTCTGGCTTTGGGGGGGGGGGGGGGGGGGGGGTGTTCAGTCCTGGAAGGGCCTCAGTGTCTGCTGCTTTTCAGCACTTGTGTGTTTTACTTCCTCGTTGAAGACAAGCCTGGTTTCCAAGGTCTGTATTGGCCGTTTGAAAGGAAACCACAGAAAAAAACTACTTTCAGACACAGCAGCTGTCTGGGTCTGGCATTGAGATCCCTGACGAGGGTGCAGCAGTGTGGTTTCTCCACCAGCTGAAAGTCTCTCGCTCCTTTTCCCAAAAGCAGTCTCTAAGCTGTTCATAGGCCACAGTTCGTACGTTAAAAAGCAGTTTCTTTCATCCCGAGTGGCTCAACTCTTCAAATGACATTTTCCTTCTTCCATTACATGACATTACAGGCATTTAGCAGACGCTCTTATCCAGAGCGACTGACACAACCAGCTCGGCTCTTTCAGGTAGTCCCTTACAATACGTCAAAACGGGCCACCTCCTACTGAACAGTGTCCCACAGCCACAGACCCACTGCTCTAACTGCTACACACAGCGAGTCAGTTACCGTGGGTGTCTGTGGCTGACTGCCAGTCCCCTACCACCATAGGCACCAGTTACTGACCGTATTTAAGTAATAAAAGTAATAATGAAGCAGATTATGCAATTTTTACTATTGGATTTTGTACATATGTACAGTTTTAGTATTTTATTTTGTACACTTTTTTTTTATTTTTAGAAATAATGGTCATTTGTAAAGTATTACTCCCTCAAAACGCCCTCCCTCATATTTACAGTTTTTTTGTTTTGTTTTGTAAAGAAAATACTTTTAAAATTGTGAACTGTAGCTTTGTTTTTATATGGGAGTTTTTTTATTTAACAGATTAAAATGTTTACCAAAAAAGCACAAGCTCTGCGTTTTGTCTTCTGTCAGAAGGAAAAGTCCAGCGTGTGGATAAAGCACGTTTATTTCAGGTTCCAACACCAGTCTAATGTACAGTCCAGTCCATCGTAGGCGTTGACTAAGCAAAGTTATCTGCAGCGATGGGAGAATCGGGCGTCATGACGACCAACGGGCGGAGCCAATTACGCCACCTGCAACCGACCAATTTGATTGGCTGAAACACAGCAGTGACTGGCAGATTGGCAGCCCCACCCACAATTGGTTCCATGCCGCCTCACTCTCCCATCCCTGGTTATCCTGTGGCAAATCAGTCAGATACAAGAAGCAATGAAAATATTTTAAGGTATACAGGCGTATTTACAAGCATCTGTTCCTGCCCCGCCCCGCCCCGCCCCAACAAGGCCCAACAACCAGCGGGTACTCGTGCGCTCGAACGTTACCTCTTCAGTTAGTGGACGTATTTACCCATGATGCACTCCTGTACAAACAGCCTGGATGTTTTTACCGCTCAGAACCGCCCCTGTGGGCGGGGTCTGGGCGCTCTGACAGGCGCGTGAAAACCACGCCCAGCTTTGCTGTACAAGGGCCTTTGCTGTACAAGGACTGAGAATGGTTTACACCAGGCGGCTATATTAAAAGACCTGGTGGAGAATACAGAAGAGGAGGCCTGTCCTGGTTCAAGGGTACTGTAGTGTGGGAGCATTTGGTCTTGTTTGGTTTTTTCCTACATTCCAACTTTGCAAAAAAAACATCAAAAAAAAAAAGGCGGAGGTGGAGAAAAGGGCTATAGGAGAGGAGAAAGGAGAAGATTACTCTCCTGTTTCCCCCTCCTCCTCTTCCTCTACTTAGAAAGTGGAAGAGCGACAGGTTTATTTGGACAGTTTCTTCATCCTCTGGTCCAGCGCTGAGAAGTTCTCCTCGATCGCCTTCAGGTTCTCCTTCATCGTCTGCTGGACCTGAGGGGGCGGGACCAGGCACTTTTACACAGGCAGCGCTGATGTCAATCAAACAACCCACCAACCAATGCTTTGTTTCTGTACAACAAGTTTTCACCCAGCGTTTCACAGACAGTCAGGTGAAAAACTAAAGGCATGACTGGTTCATTTTGGGGAAAAGGGGCTCATCCAATCAGGAAAGCACAGAACCCTCTGTGCTGCATCGTGTGTAGCTCAAAGTGGGGTTTTCTGACCCTGAATCCTGCTGGCAGTGGATGAGGCAGGTGAAAACAGGCTGTGAATGGAACTGGTAAATGGAATGGAACAGAGCTAAAGGGCTCGAGTATTTCCTCTATGTGCATGACTCCTGTGGAGAAACGTGAGTGTGTGCCTGTGAGAGCAGTAAGAACAGAATCATGAGTGTGTGTGTGTGTGTGTGTCTATGATGGCAGTAAGAACAGAATCATGAGTGTGTGCCTGTGAGAGCAGTAAGAACAATCATGAGTGTGTGTCTGTGAGGGCAGTAAGAACAGAATCATGAGTGTGTGTACCTGTGAGAGCAGTAAGAACAGAATCATGAGTGTGTACCTGTGAGAGCAGTAAGAACAGAATCATGAGCGTGTACCTGTGAGAGCAGTAAGAACAGAATCATGAGTGTGTGTCTGTGAGGGCAGTAAGAACAGAATCATGAGCGTGTGTCTGTGAGAGCAGTAAGAACAGAATCGTGAGTGTGTGTGTGTCTGTGAGGGCAGTAAGAACAGAATCATGAGCGTGTGTCTGTGAGAGCAGTAAGAACAGAATCGTGAGTGCGTGTGTGTCTGTGAGAGCAGTAAGAACAGAATCATGAGTGTGTGTCTGTGAGAGCAGTAAGAACAGAATCATGAGTGTGTGCCTGTGAGAGCAGTAAGAACAGAATCGTGTGTGTGCCTGTGAGAGCAGTAAGAACAGAATCATGAGTGTGTGTGTGTCTGTGAGAGCAGTAAGAACAGAATCATGAGTGTGTGTCTGTGAGAGCAGTAAGAACAGAATCATGAGTGTGTGTGTGTGTCTGTGAGAGCAGTAAGAACAGAATCATGAGTGTGTACCTGTGAGAGCAGTGAGAACAGAATCATGAGTGTGTGTCTGTGTGAGCAGTAAGAACAGAATCATGAGTGTGTGTCTGTGAGAGCAGTAAGAACAGAATCATGAGTGTGTGCCTGTGAGAGCAGTAAGAACAGAATCATGAGTGTGTACCTGTGAGAGCAGTAAGAACAGAATCATGAGTGTGTGCCTGTGAGAGCAGTAAGAACAGAATCATGAGTGTGTGTCTGTGAGAGCAGTAAGAATAGAATCATGAGTGTGTACCAGTGAGAGCAGTAAGAACAGAATCATGAGTGTGTACCTGTGAGAGCAGTAAGAACAAAATCATGAGTGTGTGTGTGTGTCTGTGAGAGCAGTAAGAACAGAATCATGAGTGTGTGCCTGTGAGAGCAGTAAGAACAGAATCATGAGTGTGTGTCTGTGAGAGCAGTAAGAACAGAATCATGAGTGTGTACCTGTGAGAGCAGTAAGAACAGAATCATGAGTGTGTACCTGTGAGAGCAGTAAGAACAGAATCACGAGTGTGTACCTGTGTGAGCAGTGAGGCGTCATCTTTCAGGGAGTTATTGATCATCTGCTGAGTGGTGTCCAGGTACGTCAACAGCGAGCCAAACTGCATGGCTGAGAGAGAGAGAGAGAGAGAGAGAGAGAGTATTTACTATTTATACAAATACAATACAATTTGCCTTCGGAAAGTGTTACTATATGCAACCAATCTAATCTACAGAGCTGCAATCACACAGGTATCTGTCAAAAATTACTAGGATGGTGGAGGGAGGTGTGTATATAATGTAAGATGGACGTAGGAGTGGCGGTGTAAGAGGGGACAGGTGGTGAAAGAGGGTACAGGTAGAGGTGGTGTAAGAGGGGACAGGTGGTGAAAGAGGGTACAGGTAGAGGTGGTGTAAGAGGGGACAGGTGGAGGTGGTGTATGAGGGGACAGGTGGAGGTGGTGTAAGAGAGGACATGTGAAGGTGGTGGAAGATGGGACAGGTGGAGGTGGTGTAAAAGGGGACAGGTGGAGGTAGTGTAAGAGGGGACAGGTGGAGGTGGTGTAGGAGGGGACAGGTGGAGGTGGTGCAAGAGGGGACAGGTGGAGGTGGTGTATGAGGGGACAGGTGGAGGTGGTGTAAGAGGGGACAGGTGGAGGTGGTGTAAGAGGGGACAGGTGGAGGTGCTGTAAGAGGGGGCAGGCGGAGGTGGCAGTACCTTGCTCATGCAGCTCTTTCTCAGCAATCAGCCTCTGCACCACCTGGGGGAGAGTGGTTGCCATGGAGTCCCACTTCTGGGCGATGTCATAAAGCTGCGACACCTGAGAGAAAGAGGCCGAGTTCAACACTGCGCACTCTGACTGCGCTCAGAACCGTGCACTCTCTGTTCTTAGCATACTGAATGTGACATACGAGTATGCAGTATGCTTCTAGTGCGTAGTGGGTTCATTCTGAGTATGCGAAAAGCGCCTGGATGTGTACTATTTGAGACGCAGTCCCACAGTTCGCTGTAAAAGCTATTACCAGCCAATCCTGCAACGACCCCGATGTTAATGGGCGTTGCTAATACTGAAGTGGCTACCCTTAATTTTTTTGGTTTTGGCAGATTTGGCGACATCCGTGACGACTGGTGGTCAGAAAAGTTTTTTTTCACACTTCAAACACCAGAGTTCTATTCGAAACAAAGATATAACTAGAAGCACATCGAGCGCTTATTTTTCTAAGAAGATAATCCAGACGTAACATATTTCAGAGAAAGAAGACCAACAATTTCGTCAGACGCTGTCATTTTGAGCAACATATCAAAACTGATTTTGAAGAGGCTTCTTGGATTTTAGACAATAGCTCTTTTGCATTTGGCATGCAAGTTCCCGTGTGTGCGTCATCACATTTGAATACTAGGCGGGGTTGTCACACCCGACACCACCAGTGAAAAAACAGCACATAGAGGAGCGATTACAGAACACAAACATGCTGAATCGATATCGCTACAAAAACGCCATCGTGAAAAGGTATCAAATATGGCATTTATTGATATGAAAAAATTCTGGACTGCCACTTTAACTGTACAAAGGGTAGTTTCAATAGGCAATTACCTGACAATTTATACAAAAACAGAAAATAGGTACCTCCACAAATCTCAACAAGTATCTTTTTTTAAAATTACAGGAGCACAGTGCAAATTATTTTAATAGTCAAATAGTCAACTTTGTACATTAAAAAGGTCCATATTCCACAATACGCATTACCAACCTGCACTGTTTCCCTTCATGAACGCTGCTAATATAAACTTCGTTTCCTTGTCAGAGTTGTGAGCGTAAAGGAGGAAAGCATCACACACCTTGTTCTGCGTCTCAGCGTCCTCGATGGCCGCCTTGTGCTTGGCGATCTCGTTCATCTTACCCAGAACGCTCTGGAAGAAACAGACATGCTCGGTTTGACGGCCGACGGCCAGTAGGGGGTGCTCTTACCTCTGAACCAAACTGAAATCTGCAGTGCTCATAGCAGTGCAAGGCGCAAGATCAGGGGAGGGGAACTCCAATCCTGCAGGGTCATATCTGTTTCTGGTTTGTGTTTTGTTCGTCAGGGTCAGTTAGCTAATGGTTGTATGCAGACCCAGGTTCACTCACTGATTAGCACACTGTAAAATGTTGGACACAAGAGCAGTCTTCACCAGTTATTCATGAGATCATCAGTAAATGTGAATGACATGGGAGATCCTAGAAACAACTGGCTAAATGATCTCACTAAGAGCTGTCCCCATGAAATCCAGAAACAGATATGTCGTCGCCCCCCCCCACGTCTCACAGATACCCCAGGTCCTGACCCGCTGTGGAAATGAACAGATCCCATGAAAGTTTTGGAAGGATTATGTGGTTTTAAGCAAGATGTTGAGTCCGCCACTGGCTGTTGGCTACCTGTGCATTTTGCACAGCCACCTGTACACCCCACCACCCCCCCCTCACCTGCAGCCTGGCCTCCACCTGGTCCAGGGTGGCCAGGTCCAGCACCCCCACTCGAGCCTGCAGCAGATTCATGGTTTCCTGAGAGAGAGAGAGAGAGAGAGAGAGAGAGAGAGAGAGAGAGAGAGAGAGAGAAAGAGAGAGAGAAACTACTGAACCCACAGACGCAACACACAAGAGAGGACAGCACTGGGCTCCCCCTGACTCACCCAAACAAATCCACGAACGCACGTATACATACTTACACTCACTCACACTCTCACACACTCACACACACTCACTCACGCGCATAATGAATCACTCAATGGATTCATTCATGTTTAATTGACTCATTAAATGGAAGCGCTATTGGCAAAACAGTGGAACCCTCAGGAACATCAAAGACCTGCTGATTTTTCCTAATAAGTAACACAACATCAGGTGCGCTTTTGAAAAAGCTTTATTAGTCACCGGGTTCCGAAACACTGACACCGCAAAGTAAATGCTCATGAGCCAAACCTTAGGCGTTATGGTAAAGGAAGAATGATAAAAGTGTGTCTGTCCCCACCTTGTGTTTTAAACACTGAACAAACAGAGGAAACTCACCATCAGACTGCCTGCCTGCAACCCAGCAACCAGAGGGCTCTAGAAAACATGGAGAAAACTTTAAGCTCATACTGGCTCTGATTATAAACCTTCAATCAACACATTACTGTCCTGCTGGCTCTGATTATGAACCTAGAATTAACACATTACTATCCTGCTCGCTCTGATTATCATGTTAAATCAACACATTTCTCTTATACTAGCTGTGATTCTAACCTTAAATCAACACATTACTGTCCTGCTAGCTGTGATTATCATGTTAAATTAAGAGAGTTCTGTGCTGTTGGATTTCATTATCATCTGAAATGAAAGCATTACTGTTCTGGTGGTTGTGATTATTACCTTAGCACATGACGATACTGTTGGCTGTGTGCGTCTGTGTGTGTGTGTGTGTCTGTACGTGCGTGTCTGTATGTGTGAGTGTGTGTGTGTGTGTGTGTGTGTGAGAGTACGTGTGTGTCTCTGTCTGCATGTCTGTACATGCGTGTGTGTCTGTACATGCGTGTCTGTGTATGTGTGTCTCTGTCTGCGTGTCTGTACATGCGTGCGTGTGTGTGTGTGTGTGTGTGTGTCTGTACATGCGTGTCTGTATGTGTGAGTGTGTGTGTGTGTGCGCATGTGTGTAGGCAGCAGTACCTGTTTATCTGGGCCGGACCCCACTGCTGTCTCCAGCTCTGCAAGACGCTTTTCCAGCTCAGCCACCTGCAGTCAAAATGAGGAAACACATCAGTACACAGAGCGCAGATATACCACACCACAACCTAGCATATACCACAACCTATTCTATACCACAACCTAGCATACACCACAACCTAATATATACCACAACCTAGCCTATACCACAACCTATTCTATACCACAACCTACCATATACCACAACCTAGCATACACCACAACCTAATGTATACCACAACCCAGCCTATACCACAACCTAACATACACCACAACCTAATGTATACCACAACCTAGCATACACCACAACCTAATGTATACCACAACCGAATATATATCACAAACTAATCTACACCACAACCTAGCCTATACCACAACCTAGCATACACCACAACCTAATGTATACCACAACCTAGCATATAACACAACCTAATGTATACCACAGCCTAGCATATACCACAACCTTAGGTATATCACAGGTTAGCATATACCACAACCTAATGTATACCACAGGCTAGCATATACCACAGCCTTTGGTATACCACAACCTAGCATATACCACAACCTAATGTATACCACAGGCTAGCATATACCACAACCTTAGGTACACCACAACCTAGCATATATCACAACCTAATGTATACTACAGGCTAGCATATACCACAACCTACTCAATACCACAACCTAATGTATACCACAACCTAGCCTATACCACAACCTAATGTATACCACAGCCTAGCCTATACCACAACCAAAATGTCTACCACAACCAAGCATATACCACAACCGTAATGTTTACCATAACCTAGCATATACCACAACCTAGCCGAAACCACAACCTAAGGTATCCCACAACCTAGCCTATACCACAACCAAAATGTATAACACAACCAAGCATATACCACAACCGTAATGTTTACCATAACCTAGCATATACCACAACCTAGCCGAAACCACAACCTAAGGTATCCCACAACCTAGCATACACCAAAACCTAGCCTATACCACATCGTAGCTTATTTGGGCCCGCCCTGCCACCCCGCCCCGCCCCGCCCAGCCGCACCTTGGCAGACTCAGAGAAGCGTTCCTGTTCAGGCCGGCTGTGCAGCTCATACAGCACCACACCGTCCGGCCCTTTGGCTCCGCCCCCCCGGCCCTCTCCGGCAGATCCCCCGCGGCTGCCTCTCGCCACCTCCAGCTGCGTGAGCAAACGCCTGGGGGAGGAGCACACGCTGCTCAGCAACAGCCAATCATCAGCCCTGTGTCAACCCCTCCCTCCAGCTATCGCTCCATCCACCCCTCCCTCCCTCCCCCACTCTCTATCTACCCCTCCTTCCAGCTATGCCTCTATTCACCCTTCCCTCCAGCTATCCCTCTATCCACATCTCCCTCCCTCCCTCGCTCTCTATCTACCCCTCCCTCCAGCTATGCCTCTATTCACCCTTCCCTCCAGCTATCCCTCTATCCACCCCTCCCTCTCTCAATCTCCATCTACCCCTCAAGCCAACCTTCCCTCTCTCCATCTCCATCCACCCCTCCACCCACCCCCACCCCCTCACTCACTTGGCGAGTGCTCCGTCGGGGTCGGCCAGGTTGATGTGGGCCTGAGGCCCGAGCAGAGCGTCCAGGTGAGAGGAGACCAGCTGCTGTTTGAGCTGAGCAGCCTGCTGGGCCAGAGCCACAGGAGTGAGCCTCTCCTCCACACTGCTGTCCCGCGCGCTGGCCTGGAGATGAGCACGGCACACGCTCAACACCAGCTCACACTCAACACCCACTCAACCCCAGCTCACACTCAACACCCACTCAACACCAGCGCACGCTCAACACCAGCGCACACTCAACACCCACTCAACACCAGCACACGCTCAACACCGGCACACGCTCAACACCAGCACACACTCAACACCCACTCAACACCAGCACACACTCAACACCGGCACACGCTCAACACCAGCACACACTCAACACCCACTCAACACCAGCACACACTCAACACCCACTCAACACCAGCACACGCTCAACACCAGTGCATAGTCAACACCCACTCAACACCAGCACACGCTCAACACCCACTCAACACCAGCACACGCTCAACACCAGTGCATACTCAACACCAGTGCTCTCACAGCACACGCTCAACACCAGCACACACTCAACACCCACTCAACACCAGCACACGCTCAACACCAGTGCATACTCAACACCAGTGCTCTCACAGCACACGCTCAACACCAGTGCATACTCAACACACTCAACACCAGTGCTCTCACAGCACACGCTCAACACCAGCACATACTCAACACACTCAACACACGCTCAACACCAGCTCACACTCAACACCAGCACATACTCAACACCTACTCAACACCAGCACACACTCAACACCCACTCAACACCAGCACATGCTCAACACCAGTGCATACTCAACACCAGTGCTCTCACAGCACACGCTCAACACCAGTGCATACTCAACACACTCAACACCAGTGCTCTCACAGCACACGCTCAACACCACCACATACTCAACACACTCAACACACGCTCAACACCAGCTCACACTCAACACCAGCACATACTCAACACCTACTCAACACCAGCACACACTCAACACCCACTCAACACCAGCACACGCTCAACACCAGTGCATACTCAACACCAGTGCTCTCACAGCACACGCTCAACACCAGCACACACTCAACACCCACTCAACACCAGCACACACTCAACACCAGTGCACACTCAACACCAGTGCTCTCACAGCACACGCTCAACACCAGTGCATACTCAACACACTCAACACCAGTGCTCTCACAGCACACGCTCAACACCAGCACATACTCAACACACTCAACACACGCTCAACACCAGCTCACACTCAACACCAGCACATACTCAACACCCACTCAACATCAGCACACACTCAACACACGCTCAACACCCACTCAACACCAGCGCTGCTGCTGGAGCTCTCACAGATCACTCACAGCCCAGAGGGGCTGACCCCCGGGGGGGCGGGGCTAACCTGGATAGACTCCACCTCCTGGCTCAGCTCCTGGATCTCGTTCACCAGCCGCTGGTACTTCTGCTGCGGGGTCTCCTTCACTCCACAGCCCTCAGCCAGCTGGGGGGGAGAGGGAGAGAGAGAGAGAGAGAGAGAGACAGAGAGAGAGAGAGACAGAGAGAGAGAGAAGGTTTTACACAAACACACACGCACGCACACACACGCCCGCCCAAACACACACGCACACACACACACGCCCGCCCAAACACACACAGACACACACACACAGACTAATTGCATTTTCCAGGAGGGCAGGCTTTTCCCAGCATAGAGAAATCTGAGGTGGGGACCTCAATCGAATTTTGTGCCACCTCCACCACCACAGCGCATAAGATTCTGTGTAAAAACACACAAACTGACCATCACAGTCAACTTTGCAGATATGGCCCGTATAATACATGCCTTTTTTTTGTTTTTAAGAAAGCGAGTTCGCGAGGAGAATGAAGAGAGCCGGTGAAAAGATGGTACAGTATCACCTGATCATTACCGACCTTCAAAAAGCACAGCTCACATTACTGACAGGATGGGGTAAATCTGATCATGTGATCATGATCCCGATTAAAGTACCAGCAGCCCTGCCTCATTCTGAGCCAGGAAAAGCCCTGCAGGGACTGACGGCTGTGGGGGGTCGGTACTCACAATCTCATACTCTCCAGACTCGTACCCCACTCTCCTGCTCTTACTGATGCGGTCCGAGAAGTCTGCAAGAAAGGGACAAGAATAAGCTCAATATAACAGCTACTGACCTCTACATCACTACAAGAAATTCCACAGGTGACCCTAACTCACAGGCACAGGTAATTCTTAATCACAGGTAAACCATAATCACTGGTGACCCTTAATCACAGACACAGGTAACACTTAATCACAGGTAAACCATAATCACAGGTGACCCTTAATCACAGAACCCTTAACCCTGCATCACAGGTAGCAGGGATGCTGATACACACCGAGCCCCTTGGTGGTGACCCGCTTGTCCTTGAACTTGTCATAGGCGGCGTTGGGGTTGACCACGATGCGCTCCACACTGTCACTACACAGCTCCTCCTGCAGCACACACACACACACAGGGATATGAGACACAGTCTGCACACACACACATGCACGCACACACACACAGGGATATGAGACACACAGTCTACACACACACACACAGGGATATGAGACACTGTCTACACACACACACACACACACACAGGGATATGAGACATTGTCTACACACACACACAGGGATATGAGAGACACAGTCTGCACACACACACACACACACACACACAGGGATATGAAACACACAGTCTGCACACATGCACACACACACAGATATAAGACACATAGTCCGCACACACACACACACACACAGGGATATGAGACACACAGTCTGCACACACGCGCGCGCACACACACACACACACACACACACACACACACACACACACACTACAGCACTCAGAGCCTCTCTGGGTCTCTCTGGCCTTGTTGAGCAGCTCCTGGATTTAGAGGTTTGAACTCAATAAACACACATCATCCATTTTAACTCTCAATTAAGCCTCTGCAACAGTCTTCATCTCAAATACAGCTTTACGGGGTCCATGGTCACCAAAGGCACACTATGCAGCATGCTCCAGTGTTTACAATCAAATAAGTCTCTTCTGTCTCAAACCCCGCCCACTCACCACAGCCATAGCTACCTAACGTAGCTAGCTGGATAGCTGGAGGTAACGTTACTTACAAGTCCGACATAAAACAAATCAACTCAGTGCCACTTTTCATCCTCTTGGCGAACTTCAGCTGACGCCACCGAGGAAAAGCACTTGCGTGGTTAATTCTATGACTTAAACGAGCCCTGTCGGCTTGTCTTTTTGCTTGGGTGTATCTTGGGCTTCTAGTTAGCCAGCAAAAAACACTTTATAATATTTTTGAGGTAAAGATACTGCATAGTATGCCTTTAACCGTAAAGCAAAACCATGTGTGAGGCCCACTTGTATTGATTTTCCATGTCAAAATGTCCAAGTTAAAGATGAACGTTGACAGAATCCAAGCCCGAGCACCCAGGAGTTACGAGACGTGGATTCTCGAGACTGAATGAAACTCATAATAGTTTCTGTCGGGCGAAGCGAGAGATGAGCTCTGCGGCACAGGAGGACCCGGGGCAGCCCTGAACGACCGCAGGAGAACCGCCATTCGCTGATCTGCAGAGATGTCTGCGCGTGATTTCTGCCAGTGATGTTCTGTCAGACTGGATGAATCAGGGAATCAGTACTTCCACAATAATGAAACACACACACACACACACAGACACACTCAAAAGCTCCACACAAAAACTTAACACAACATGGGAAGCTCGCAGGCACAACAGAGAGACAGAGCAGAGAAGACACACAGGCAGCAGGTAGGCTCAAAACGAGCACATGCGCAGTGAGAGGGGTTAGTGTGATAGCCCAAAGCAAATGCATTTTACTACATTTTAGCAGATTGATATTCTATGAAAGATTAAAATCTCATTTAAAAGGAGGGGTGCTATTTCTTGTCAGCTGTTATGCATGGTGTGATCCACAATTCCGTTCAGACACAAGGGGAACATCGGGGGGAAACACTGCCCCCTGCTGCCCCGCTGTCTGAACTGAGTAGTGTCCTTCACAAGCCCCTGTTCCACCACCATGCTGTGAAACCGTAACCACGGCGATCCGGATGCGTTTCCACTGGCAACAGAAGCGTACCGTGAATAGTTCTCGGAACTAAATTTTGCTCGAGAGGTACCAAAAAAAGGTACTGGGAACTATTAGGTGGAGATAGCAGTCCTGTACACTGCAAACGTGTGAAAGCGAGAAAACAAACCGCCATTTATTTTTTTTTAATTTGAAAGAAATGAATTAAGGACAGCCTTACCAAACAAAACTACATGCAAGACTGGACTTGGTCACCAATAGCTTTTACTTGCAGTACATACTTATACGATTTGGCCTATAACATTAGGGACGACTAAAAACAAACTTTGCATACAAAGAAATATAGCTGAACAGGCGAGCCTGTCTCTGGTGCTTTAAAGCATAATGTTAAGGTTTCAATTTAAGGATATACAAGAAAAAATGAGAGGTATGTGTCTGGAAAACACAGAAATCATTTGTTCACAAATTAGGCTCTGGCTGGTTAAAATATTATTCCAGCAAAGTTAAAACGTGTTTGTATAGTATGGGCATGCCCATACTTTTGTTACGTTTTGTTACCAATCCCTAACATTACTGAAATACAATCGTAAACAATAGTAGTGGGGATTCTGTCAGCTGAATACTGCTTTAGCAGGTAGGCTAATAAAATAATGAAGACGGTGTACAGAGATTTCTTCGTAGCTAGCTAACATTAACGCATTTGACACATTGCTTTAACTGGTGTACTGCATCCTGTATGTCAGTAACACCACAGCGGTAAACTTACAGAGAAGAAAACGTAAATCTGTAGCTATAACTTGCATAAAGTTATAGCTAGGCCTGCCTTTGAAGCTAGCCGCGTCTTCACCCTCGTGTTCAGAAATAGCACATTAGCGAACTTTACGAAGCGATTCATAGTCGAGACACTTTCCCAAAATACCGTTTATTGAGGGAAGGTTAGACTACGTAAACAAGCATTTTTTCCGCCAATTCCTCCCAAATTCTCACGGTCACGGTTCTCAGACTTCAATGGAAGCAGAAACCGGAACCCGATCCGGGAACTACAGAGGTTCCAGAGAGCTGTGGGAACGGAAGGCTCCGGAACGGTTCTGAGCTGTGGAAAAGGGGCCAAAGGCATCGGCACAGCAATTTACGAGACACACGGAGTACGGTGACAGGGGGGATGGAGCAGCAGAGCTGGAACTGACGAAATGAAAGGGGTGAAGGAAGGAAGACAGACAGGAAAAAGAACGGATGAGAGCATGAGGCAGGAGAGGGAGAGTCGGACTCTGGTAAAGCAGCATTTAGTGCCAGCAACACCTCCGAAAACAGGCGCAGGTCACCGAGCTATATGCCCTACACTCATCTAAAAACCTTCAGATTTAGAGCAGATTTCATTGATATATGGTGCCATGAAAGTGTTTGGCCACTGACTGATTTCCTCTATTATAAGACCTGACTTGAACCCTCCACAGATACTGTGGCAGGACCTGAAACAAGCAGTCTATGCTCAAAAGCCAACCAATTTGGATCTTCTTTGCAGAACTGTCTGAATTAATTCCTAAAATCCCTCCACAGTGATGTGGAAGACCGATATCGAATTATAGGAAGTGACTGGCTGCAGTTATTGCTGCTAAAGGTGATGCAAAAAAATATACTTTTTCACATGGGTGATATGGCGTTTGCTAACAATTTAAATAATAATGTCAAAAATGTTTTGTGTTCACTCAGGTTCCCTGTTTGTCACTGTTATTACATTTTAAAGATCTGAAACAATTCAGTGTGACAAATGTGTAATAACTGAAGAAATTAAGAGGAAGCGAACACTTTTTCACAACACTGTACCATAAGATCTGGTGTGCGTGTCATTGATATACTGCAAGATCTGGAGTATATGTCATCTATATACCATAAGATCTGGAGTATATGTCATCTATATACCATAAAATCTGGTGTGTATGTCATCGATACGCCATAAAATTTGGTGCCAAGTCATTATTGCTTAAATGCCTTTTCCTCCTTTTAAAAGCCGAAACAATAATATTTAACAGTGCTAATAAGCTTATGGAAATCACAAATGTTTTGTTCATAGGTCCATGGACACTTCACACAGCTGCAGACCAGGGTACAACGGCCTTCCCCAAAAAGATCAAGACAAGGGGCACAAAATGGCCGCACACAGACAGACAGACAGACAGACACACATGCCACTGGCTACGGTTAGCAGGAGGGAGTCCGGGTGGACCTTACCAGCTCCTTGGGTTTCCCAAGACAGTTAGAGAAAGAGAGAGGAGAGAGAGGAGAGAAAGATAGGGGAGAGAGAGAGAGAGAGATACAGAGATTAACGTGGTTACAGTCACATGCCGTGCGTAAGGAGAGCAGGCAGCAGAGAGGAGGAGGAGTCAGTTTTTCCCGCCACCGCTGGGATGCCGACGCCCAGCTGAGATTAAGCTCCGCCCCAGTCCACCCACCATTCTTTCTGTTTCATGATTAGGAGTGCTGATTGGCTGGAAAAGGCTGGTGCGCTATCATAAGTGTGTGTGTGTGTGTGTGTGTGTGTGTGTACTTGTGCATGTGGGGGGGTAGGGGGACAAATTGTTTGGAGACAACCTTTCAAGTATTTTGTGAACAGAACCGTTTCAAAATGATTGCAATATACAGAATTCGTCTCGCGGCACTGGCCTGTGGGGGTTACCCAGGATGCAGTGCAGTGGTTGAAGGTGTGACAGAAGGGGTGACCTTTCTGAGCCCCCAAAACAGAGAGATGGGAACCGTTCCTGTCACACTGCGAGCCTGTTACAGACGCCCAGCTGAAACACACCTCTGGAACTCTTTAGATCCCGGTAATACTCAAAGGCCCTCTGGCAGACCCCTCAGAATTTAAAGGAAATGTGAAAAGCATGTTACAGTCTGAATGTACAATTCATAATCAACAAAGAATTCTGCCACGAATACTGGAGTAAACAGATGCTTCTTTAAAAACTGTCAACAATATAGCTTTACAGAAATGAAATACACTAAAATATGCTGCAATTGTTCACATTATTAAGGTCAGAAATTGACAACATTTGGGTAAATACTGACGTTATTGCCACTATCATATATTGCAATATATATATATATATATATATACATATATATAATCATTTTAAAATACTATATTGTGAAATACATTGTTATAGTTTCCAAAAAGTCCTCATATTCACAATATATTGCAGTATATAACATATATTACAGCATATGAAATGTTCCCCTTTGGTCCAAGAATTGTGCAGGCATCTAAAAGATCAAAGTCTTTCAAATAATTTAATAATTTAGGGAAGCACAATAACTTTGGGGTCGTACTGTCTAATAATTGCTTAAAACAAACTTGTCAGTATTGCCCGATGCCAAAATTACGGCCAATGAGGACAGATAAACATCTGATAGAGGCCCTAAAATGTCCACATGGTGCACTCCTATAATTAGCACGTCTGTGGTGGAGGGGTGCCATAGAGATGCATGGAATAGAATGGAGTTTTTTCTTCAGCAGAACAGGGATGTGTGGCGTGTAGCTGGACTGTCGGGTATGTACTGGGTTCTGTGCCAGGCCTCTTGCTCCACACAGCCCAGAGTGTGGGAAACTACAGTGGGGTCTACGGTCCAGCAGCTAGGCCGTTAGTGAGGGGAAGACACATGGAGCGTGTTAAGCAGGAGAGCTGTTAGTGGAAAGAGGCTCATGTACGTGCTCGCCAGCACACACACACACACACATGCATGCGCGCACACACACGCACACGCACACACACACGTGCACACACGTGCACACACATGCACGCACACACACTCTCCCTCTCTCTGAGACTGGGCATAGGTCTCTGTTGCGTGTGTCACCCAGATGGAACTGGCGATGGCAGGAGATGCCGTGATTTGCAGTCCCAATACAAGCTTCTTAAACCAGTTAATAATCAACAAATCGAGATCATAAACGGGGGGATAAGAATGGTTTTAAGAGCCAACATTACGGTGGCAAAGAAAGAAATGCCACACATCTGAATAAAACATAATTTAAAAATAAAATCCAAAACTAGCACACCAAGGCAATGAATTCAATTCAATTTGGTAATGTGAGGATTAGAAACAAGAGGCATCATCAAATTAACAGTCAATTAAGCCTGATTAGAACAGCAAAATAAATCAAAAGCTGATTAAAAACATGCATCATTTCCAATGAAGCACTTTGGGGGTAAAAAAAGGACTCTTACTTGCACAAACTAGCGTCCCGGGTGGGTGGGGTCAGAACAGGTGGGAGGGGGAGTGGGGGCGGGACATGGGAGGTGGGGGGGAAACACTATTAGGTTTAGTGTGTGTCAGTCAAACACACAGGTTAAACAGAAACACACACTCTGCAGGGACATGCACTCCAGTGGTCTTAGAACAGAGAAGAGGTTCAGTGCACACACAGGCAAAATCATTTCTGCCCAGCAGGTAAAACTGAACACTTTTTCTTCCTGTTTGTTTGCTAGTTACCTCCCACCGTGGGGTGTTGCTCTGAATCCTGGTTTTGGCACTTGTCTCCTCACTGCAAGTCGCTCTGAATCAGAACGTCCGGTAAATGCCAGTAATGTATACATTTCTGGCCAAAAAAGGGCATTTCGCCAATTTTTGGCAGATCAGAATTTGACTCCGTCACAAAGTGGTAATGCACCCAACAGCCACGGGTAAAGTGGAGGCACTTCCACAGCCGGTCTGGGTTCGGGGCCCTCACGTGCTAACCCTGCATATGCACTTCCACAGCTGCTCAGGGTTCGAGTGCTGGGACTGTAATGCAGTGCATGGCTGGGTCTGTGCACAGGGAGGACTACAGCCAGAAACAGTGAGCTTCACTAACAAGCGCAATGAGTGGAGACCGGGGGAGGGGGAGGGGGCGGGGGGGTCTGTGACAGTAACCCCCCCCCCCAGAGTTTACAGCGTGAAGCACCAGCGTGCAAACTATATGCTAATAGCTACTTAAAGCCTGTCGAGGAAAAAGCATTGGAAATTAGCATGAGCTACAACTTATTTTACAATGCATTAGGTTACTGTTCAATAAATATGGGTCTATGTCAATATGCATCTCACCACTAGGCAAATTTTAAATAAACACAATTCACTGAAATAAATTCCACACAATAATAATAATAATAATAATAATAATAATAATAATAATAATAATAATAAATCCGAAATGACAACCCCAACCAGGGTCCGGTCAACAATTTCTCCAGCTAATACAGTAACAATCTACAGCAGAGGCTAATAAAGACTAACATTTATGGGCAGGTCCTATGGATCTGAAATTTATTTACATTTGCAAAATTCTGTCTAAATTGGCACCTGCCATACAAGTGAGTTCAGCTGTGAATTATAAAACCAAACATCCTTGGTGGAGTTGGAGCCAGGTGGGGTTCCAGATCCAGATTGTTAAAATTGTTGGGTTTGAAACCCAAGTGGAAGACGTGGCTGCTGGTCATGCTCTTTCTCTCTTTCCCAAACTCACCGACTCAAACTGGGCCTGGTCGTCCTCCGGCAGGTCGCTGGTCTCGTACACATCTGGCTCGTTAGAAGCCTGAAGAACAAACGTGCGAACTGTTAAGCCCAAAATAAACTGACCGCTTAACAAATCTCCTGTGCCAGGATGTGAGGCCTGGGGCTAACTGCACGGAAGAGTAAGACAGTGTTTCTAAATGCAGTAAACGGAAACCTCAACAAATTTAACTTGGCGTTTAGTTTTTATCTCGGTTTTAAATGCAGTTTCCAAAATCCTGTCTTTGGCTAACAGAACCTCAAACTAAGGAGACGACAGCTTGTCTATGTAAGACAATGGTTTTGTGGTCTTTCAAAAAAAAAAACAGACTATAACGTACTGTCACGGTTAAAATAGTCAATTCATTTGTGAGAACAGATGTACAGTCGATAACGACCCAATGTTGTCATTTTACAGTTTCAATGACAAACGCCCCTACTGCGAGACATAACACCACAAAGTCAGGACAAATAAGGATTTAGGTAAGTTTCAGCAAACGAAGCGTGCTACTCCCTTTTTCATTCCACTATACACCAATGGCACAGCCGGTTAGCAAGTAGCCAGATGCGGTGTTGTTTCCAGTAGTCTAGTGACGTTAGGCTACAGTAGCCAGCTGCATCATATGAGCGACCAACGCCCTGGCCGAGAGCAGTGAACCACAGGGCCTGTTTACATCGCTCGGTTAGGGATGCTCTGTTTTACGTTAGAAAGATCATTAGACAATTAGCCTGCTAACACGTTACGGTAATTTGTGTTATTTAGAAAACTACAAGCTACGTAAATGACCCAAGAAAATGCACCAAGCCCTAAATAAGTTAAATACTTTGTCATTGCCCACTGGACCGTCGATATGTATTCGCAGAGTAATCTACACTACTACTAACATACAACTAGTTAGCCAGCTAGTCTACAGGTAAACAATTACATCGTACCCACCCATGCATTTTGGCTACATTCATCTGTCAGGTTTGCTTGCGCTAAACTAGTCTAGACTAAGCTAAGTAGTGCAGCATTAACGTTCGCATGTGCTAACTGGCTAGTAGCTGACTAACAACGACAGTACAATGACAATGTTATTTCAGCAGCTGGCTGACTGAGAGCTCGTGTTTGCAAAAGAGGTGGTAGAATATTCGTTGTCGCCAGGGTAGTTAAAATGTGGCTACCTGCTAAATAGCTACCGTTAGCTGGCTAACAGCTAGCCTAGTTAGCGCTGTGTGTCACGTCGAAGCTAGTCTACCGTTAGCGGATCCGCCGCCTAGCCAAGTACGAGCCATTTTCTATTCAGTTTCCCTGATTTCATGAGAATCAACGCAACACATTTCAACCGCTAATGGCGATTAAACAACCACCTAAATATTGTCCTAATTGGTCAGCAGCGCGCCTGCTGTAGCGTTTATTTACTCACGATTCCTGGCAGGTTGGCATATTTGGGATCCGCCATTGCTGTAGCTACGATCCGTAAGAGAGTATGATAAAGAAAGGGGGAGCAGTCCTTGCGCTTTGATACAATAACAGGAGGTCGACTAGCAGCGACGACAGGTACAGCTAGTGTATTTTAATATACGACAGGAGAAGTGTTTTGGCCGAGCATTAAATAGACCACATCTATGTAAAACCTGAATTTTTCTATTGATGTATATTTCCCCCGCCGTTTGACAGCTGTGAATCCTGGTGAGCCGAGTAGCCGGTGATCTCGCGTTATCGTCTCCTTTCAGAGGGCGTGGAAAGGCTGAAATGATGTAATGTCGTGGAGGACATTGGCAACTGTAGTTTCATGTACAAAGCGCAGTGAGCGATGCCCCCCTTTCGGTGAACAGTAAAACCACACTTGTTTTGTTTCATGGCTAGATAATATTGTTAGCATAACTCTTTGCAGTTGCGTGCATTGGATTTACAATTATCGTTATCGTCATAGTAAACAAATATGTCTTGACGATTACATAATAATATAGGCTACACATTATGTCTCCTTACATTCTTAAGGATACCTGCCGATGTGAAAAATCAGAGATGTACTCTGCTTTTGTGTGTTGTATTTATAATGCTATAGTTGCCTACAGATTGAAATATTAAGTCACGGTGAGGTCTGTTGTCACAGAAATCACGATTTATACGTACTTAACAACAGGGGGCACTATCGTGTTATGCGCGTGTGTCGTTGGAGATGTGACCAAACGCTGTTTTTTTTGTACAATTCACGTTATTTCAGATATCCTATTTCAGATGTCCAAAGGAAAAATATATACTCTGCTATGCATTTCGCAACCTTTATGACTGGATTGTGCTTAAACGAATTGCCATGTCAAACCAGGGCAGTTTGTGTACGTTTAAAAACAATAGTTCAGGATGCTTGAAATGATCAAATTAGTTTATATAAGTCTGATTGTGGATTTAATTAGTAACCACATTTGACAACTAGCATAAGCAGCATTTAGTATCTGTTTTCAGCATGTATTTGATAAAGGTATTGCTAAAAAAATCAATCAGGCTTTTTTCATGGGGACACAGCTTTTTGATTAACATTTTGTTTATACTTTCAGAATAACTTGAATTTTTTAAGTTTTTTATTTTATTTTTATTTTAAAGTTTATTTGTTTATTTAACAGGGGCCATGCACAACACAACTGTTGGGCCAGAGTTAGCTATATAGCTAATTTACATCTGCAGTCCCTGGGCAGGAAGATATTAAAAACAATACAGTACAATACAAACAATACAATACAAAAAATTAAAAACAATACAATTAGCAAAATGTAGAAAAAGTACATCACATATAAAACAACATCATACAAAATATACATTACATACTCTCCACGTTGGAAAAAAGTTGGTTCCATACAAAGGTTTAGATAAGTGATCACATGATCGTATTGTCTTGAGCCATGTTTTAAGTGTTGTTTTAAAAATACTGAAGCTTGTGCATTCTCTGATATGGGTGGGAATTGAGTACCATTTTTCTGCTGCTCTGACTGAAAATGCTGATTGTCCAAAAGAAGTTTTCCTAAATTTAGCTGAGCAGTCACTTCTGACTGATGCCCTGGTCTCCCTAGCATTGTTCCTGCAGAATGACACACATTGTTTAAGTGGTGGTGGCGCAAGATCATTAATTTATTTATACATCAGGCACATATCTGCAAAACAAAGAAAACTGTCAAAGGTCAATAAATTATACTTTTGAATGATGGTACAATGATGGTAGCTCCTTGGCTTTTTTTTAATCAAAAATGTTCACAGATTGTTTGGAGAGAGTGTATAATGGTTTTAGCGTAGTCGCTCCTGCCTGGGACCAGCTTGTAGCACAGTAAGATAAGTGTGAGAAAATCATTGAGTGCATAAAGAGCTTAGCAGCGGCTAGAGGCAGTTGATGCCTAATATGTCTAAAATTCATTAGGCTAGCTCTGACACTTCTGGAGACCTTTTTTATATGTTTCTTAAAATTTAAGTTAGAATCAACAATTATGCCCAGATACTTGCAGTGCTCAGCAATATTTATTACCTCTCCTTTAACTAGGATGTCAGGTCGATGTGTGTCATTTCTCTTGATAGAAAAATACATGCCCACAGTTTTGCTCATGTTAAGGTTAAGACAACAGTGAGTTAACCAGTCTGATACTTTGTTCAATACTGCAGTGAGTTTGGAAGCAACTTGTTCTCTTGTTTTAGCATGGGTGTAAATAACTGTGTCGGCTGCGTACATCTGGATTTGGACCTCTGGGCAAATCAAGGGCAGATCATTAATGTATAAGCTAAATAGAATTGGTCCAAGGATCGATCCCTGTGGAACTCCAATGGTACAGTCAGAAAAAGATGAGCATGTGTTGTTAATCCTTGTGCATTGTTAATTTAGGTATGACTCCATTCATGTCAATGAATTAGTAGAGAAATTGAACTTCAACAGCTCAGAACTTCAAAGAACATTATGATTGACCGTATCAAAAGCCTTTTGAAGATCAAGGAAAACAGCACCAACAACGCCTCCCCTATCAAGACTGGATTTAATTTGTTCAATAAAATAGCAATTTGCTGTCTCTGTGGAATGATGTTTCCTGAATCCCAACTGCATCAGATGCAGTGAGAAATGGCCATGGTTTAGATGGGCTATTCATTGGTCACAAATTACTCTTTCAGTTACCTTAGAAATAGCTGGGACACTGATAGGTCTGTAATTGGTTACATTGGTTGGATCGTCAGCCTTAAAAATGAGTGTTATTACTGCTGATTTCCAGGCATTGGGAAAACAGCATTGTTTTATTGACAAGATGAGTGATATGAGTACAGAGGATACTTTTGTACTTTTTTACAAATGCAGGATCGCAGTCAAAAACATCTTTGGCCTTGGAGCTTTTAAACTGGCTCAAGGTTTTGGTTATAGAGGACTCTGACACTTCAGAGATGTTAAAACCAGGGAGATTATGATTTGGTGGTATAATGACCTTACTTCTTAAGTCAAAATCTCGTGCCAGATCTTGAACTGAATATATAAAATATTTATTAAACACAGAAGACATTTGGTCTTTGTCTTGACTTAAAATTCCCTGAACTTGTAATTCAAACCCTTTAGCTCCTTTGTTGCTATCTTTCTTTAGAACTCTGTTGATGTTTTCCCAAGTTTGGCTGCTATTCCATTACATTACATTTACATTACATTTATTTGGCAGACGCTTTTATCCAAAGCGACGTACAAAAAGTGCATTTCATGGTCATAGACAACTGCTAAACACAGGTTCAGTCAGGTACAATACTTATTTTGTACAGCTATTTCTAGCCAAGAACACAGTTTAGTTCACACAGTGAACACTATTCAGACCTAAGCTCTGCAAAGCCAACTAGGCAGAAGAATAAGCTACAGTATTAGGACAAATATAAATGACCAAAAAGTGCTGGGATGGGGCAACATGTAACAAGTGTCATGAAAAGGGTTTTTTTTTTTTTTTTTTTAAATATACAGCGTGGTGGTGGTTAGTCTAGGTATAGTCTGAAGAGATGAGTCTTCAGGCCACGGCGGAAGATGGGTAGTGAGGGGGAGGTTCGGAGAGGGACGGGGAGTTCGTTCTACCACTGGGGAGCTAGGGTGGGAACGAACTCCCCGTCTCTCTCCGAACCTCCCCTTCACCATTCCCTTTAGCATCATTTATAAGATCAATGAAGAAATTTGCTTTTGCCTCTCTCAATTCGTAAACTGTGTTTAAGAACGTTTCCAAGAACATTTCGGCATTTGTCTTTTTTTCTCATCTGTATTTGTTAATGGCTGTTTCGTTATGCAAATCACATGAACACGATTGCACATAAAATTTACAAACAGCCAGCATTCATCATCTCATACACCTGGGATATGCACAAAAACAAAGGTGTCATGAGTCTCATTTTGTTTTTTCATAGGAACATTTTAAAGAACAAAAGTAAGAATAATTTAAGAAAGGTTTTGTGAATGAGGCCCATGATTCTTTAAAAAAGAATAAAAAACCTGTATAGTGCAAGGCAGTTTAGGAACAGTTGATTGGTTGGTCTATTGGGGTGGGCTCAAATGAGAATTAAGTCATTCACATTTCATTGTTGCGGCATCAATGTAACAAAACAAGAACTATGCAGTGTACTAAACTCTGTGGCTCAATGCTGTTTAGTCAAGGCCTAAATCCGCAAATGACTTTACTAAATGAAAAGATGAATGCGATTGCATGATCCTCTCTGAAGCCTACATGCAGAGAAAGACCAAGGCACATGATTTCTTCAATTTCAAATTTATAAATAAATAATACCTAAATTCTGTTAGAACAGCCCATGTTATTAAAAATCCAAATATGAAGTCATGAGAATTTTCCTTATGCACTTCCATAACCTGCTATTTGTACGCACTTGTATACGTACACAGTATAACACATTATCAGCATGTTAGGGAGTCTTCTGTAGCCATTGTAAAATGTAACTGCAAAGGCTAATATCAATAAGTAATTTAGCTTTTGAAGTCTCTGATGTAGTTAATGTCCTTGGGAAAATAAATGTTTAAAGAAGTCTTTATCATATTCAAAAATATTTGTTCAAGAAGGTTCATGGATATTAACAATGATTAAATATCATTGTTTACATCCACAAAAAAATTTTTTTACACTGGAAACCAAGAAGTTGTTTGTAAATGTATTTACATTATCTTATTCAGCACCCTGTCTAAAGAACCCATCCCTGAACAAAATGCAACCTGTCACGCCTTGTCATAGCCTAGGTCCATATATGCAAATTTGGATTGATGGCACTGATTGGCCAGAGATTCCACACACCTGGTGTCCCCGGGCTAAGTCAATCCCTGTTTCGAGAGGAAGGAGGCCCATGGGGACAGATTTCTGCATCTCTGCCCTTCTGGCTTCTCACCGCTTTCTGCGGGAACCCCATTTCCTGTTCCAGCCCATTCTCCTTCCTGTGGCAGAAATAGCTGTGTGCACCGTCATGAACAAATGTGCCAAATCTGCATATCAGGACTTTAAATCAGTCAGATAAGCTAATGCTTTAATTTAATGCTTAAATCAGTCGGGTTAAACTAGTGCTTTAATTTAATGTTTAAATCAGTCAGATAAACTAGTGCTTTAATTTAATGTTTAAATCAGCCCAATCAATTGATGCTTTGAGTTAATGTTTAAATCAGTCAGATCAACTGATGCTTTAATTTAATGTAAGGGCTTTCTGGCGGATGATTTATTTAGAATGCTACATTTAAAAAATATTGGTTTATAGACGGATGGGAGAAGCAAGCGGAGCCCTAAGAGCCGAAGCTCTGGACACCTGGAACTGAATCAACGCGCCAAACCTGCACCGTGCTTGGGATACGTTTAAAGGAAAACACTGACAGAACCTAAACCCCTGTTTTCAACACCTTTAACCGATGTAAAGATTGGCTATGAAAAAGCCAACGTACCCAGGGCCCACCCGGATGGAGCTTGTGCCGTGTCACCCTGCAAGTGCGGATGAGAAAGACCCGGCACATCCCGTCCCTGTGCTGTAGGCCTTCATAGCCCAAGAGACTGCAGGCAACATCCCATAATAGGCCGGCGTGCATGCGTGGAATGTGTTTCAGAATTATGCCGCACCATGGTTCTTTTCACACAGCTGACAAGTGAAGCATTACCTCCCTCCTCTACAATTCCCTAAGGCCAGTATTGGTCTGTTCGCTGGGCTTGTTGGTCGATTTCCGGGAAAAGAGTCCCATAGCGAGACACAGGAGAAAGCAGAGCCACTGTCTCACTTTGATGATGTAATAGCAATGTTCTCTTTGTTCCTCCTCGACAAATCTGGCCTCATCAGATCCATTGGTCCTAATCCATATGTCAACTAGTTTATAACCCCAGAGTAAATAAGTGTTCCTCTCTTACACTGCCTGTTACATTTACTCTGTTTTTACCAGTTGTATGATTCTCAGCTTATAAGAGCACAGTTAATGTGGTTACAGTAAGCTTGTTGCAAACCAGTGGATTTCATTAGATTTAAATAAATTAATCATCAACTCTGTGTTTATTTCTTTATTAATTATTATTTTTACAAATGTGTAAACTTTGTTACATAACAGCAAATAATAAAGTAATAATAAAAGACATCTAAATATTCAACGAATTATGTGGCTGGGGTGCATTCCCCCCCCCCCCCCCCCCCCCCCCCCCCCCCGTGGTGCTGATGCGAGTATCTCTTTAACGTTGCCGCGCAGCGGCGCGCAGACCACGCCCCGTACCACATAAAGACTAGTCAGCTCTCATCGCCGCAAAGCGTGCCTCGATCTGTCTCACCTTCAGCTGGCCGATACCCTCGACTGGAATACCCGACTGACATTCAAAACAAGAAATATTTTAAAAATCATTCATGAGAAAAGGCTCCGTTGCCAACGAAATTATAACAGAAGAAAGCATAATTGAGTTAACTCGGTTATCATCAGAAGTACTTAATTCTGATATTACTGGTGTAGTCTATTTGTTCAGTTAGATATCCAACAAAGATTATTTTCTTTTCCGCATTAACGTTCATGCCGATTTTCGCTTAATCTTATCTTTCCACAGGTGAATTCTGCACTTGTGTTCGCTCATTGCGGTAAGCAGTAGCCTACGCTAAGCGAAATATATTTATCATTCATTCAGCATATCTCTGAAAAAAAGAAACGTCAGAAAAAACAAGCATTGCATCTCTCGGATTAGAATATTCGAGAAAAAGTGAACGTCGCGTCTAATTAAATAGTAGATATATAGTGAATTTCTCTGTTTATCTGAAGCGCGTCCTAAAAATTTCCACAATGGCCGATGCGACAGCAGAATGCAACATCAAGGTGCTCTGCCGTTTTCGTCCGCTGAATCAATCGGAAATCGTACGAGGGGACAAGTTTCTTCCCAAATTTCAAGGAGACGACACAGTCATCATTGGGGTATGTTGTTCTGCTCATTTTATTTATTTTTTGTCAAAGATCAGTGTCTTCGTCATCCTCATTTCTGTGGTTATCTCGAGGGTGACGCAGGTACTAGTCTCCATGGAATGTTTTGAATAATTATACGAATAATAACATAAATAACACTTATATAAAATTTTATGATAATAGCAATAATGGTAATATCAGCAATCTCAAATACACAAGCAAACAACATATATCGATTCCTCTGCAGTGCATAGCCTATGAATTAGCGTATGTGTTAACGCCTGGTTAGTTTTTATACTGTTTCATCCCCCAACGTCCTCTGTTAAATCAACGTTTTCAACTAAATAGAGTTTCCAAGAAATTTCCTCAGCAAGATTATCTTTTGTCTCGTTGGCGTAGCTTCCATCCTCCGCCGCAGTTTTAGGCCCAAGTGTTTATCAGCCCGATTGTTCGAACAAGGCCATTCGTTGATTGTTTTTCAACAGATGCCACGCAGTGCTTCGTCACCTTGCTCGGTTAATGAGCACCAGAAACAGCACTGTGCTTTTCACGAAAGTAGGCTACACAAGGTTTATTCCAACCACGGGAAAAATGGAGTTAGTGATGTAACATTTACAGAATCATGTAGGTGTTGCAGAGATTAAAACCAAAGCATGCATGTCTAAACTGATTTTATTTTATGAATTATGACAAATTATGTGCATTTTCTTTTTGAGAGCAACATTTAAAATGCCACTCGTGTATTCCATTGCATATCGTGCAAATATGACACGATGACATAATGTTAGAAATTTAGTAATGGCGATACTGATGATTGGCTTGTATTGCTCTCAGCGTGAGTAATGTGATCTCTAAGCTTTTCAGACTCAGGTACAGGTCAGCGTTAGGGCAGCTCTGACCTTCAGAGAACTGATCAAGCTGTAATTTAATGCATGGCCATCACTGTTCATATTTTGTTTGCAGTTTGATCAATATGTCCCTAACACCTGAAAGGATCACGTATGGGGTTTCCACTGAGCAATGCAGAACCTGAGGTTCAGACGTGGCAGATCCATACAAGCCAACCATCACTCGGCTGCAGAAACAGCTGTTTTTATATCTGTGTATGTGTGTGGAGGTACAGTAGCACGCAGGGCTAACGTAGTTCACCGCTGTAGAACTGTATTTTGGTCCCTTTGTGGACCCTTTCTGCAGTGTTGATTGGGTGCTGATGAGCACACAGTCTGATGTTGAGGCTTGATGAGGGTGCTGGCGTTTGGCTCGGCTGTGGCTGGGGCGCAGCTGGTTCCCCCCATTCCCCCCCCTCCCCCTACCCCCACCCTCGCCTTTAAAATTAATGCCCTCAGAACTGTGGAGACAGATTTAATTGCCTAAGCCGGGGAGATGATTGGCTGAATCATGTGGCAGAGTACCCCCCCGGGTGGGACGTCTGAAATCCGAGCTCCCCGCCCCCCCCACCCCCCCACCCCCCCACCCCCGCGCTGTTGCACCTCGCAGGAAATCCTGCTTTTAATGGGGGGGGGGGGGGAGACCCTCGCAGAAGGGTCCTTGCATCATGTTGTTGTGTCACCATGGCGATGAGGATTCGGTGAAGGGCCCCGCCCGCCCGACCCTCGTGCCGCGGCACACAAGCGCCCTGCGATCGCCTTTGTTCTGAACTCCACACAGTGGCATGCACACCCGCTTCCTCCCTCCAACCTTCAGTCCCACAAACTGGGGGAGGGCCGCCAGAGCTCCGAAAACAAGGGGCACCTTTTAGAACAAGAAGGCGTTAAAAGAGAGAAACAAAGGGAGAGACACGGAGGAGAGATGGAGTGACACACACACGCTCACTCTCTCAGGGCCCACTCCCATGCGCATACACGCAGATACAGACCCACTCCCATGCGCATACACACACACACACAGATACAGACCCACTCCCATGCACATACACACAGATACAGGCCCACTCCCATGCGCATACACACACACAGATACAGGCCCACTCCCATGCGCATACACACAGATACAGACCCACTCCCATGCGCATACACACAGATACAGACCCACTCCCATGCGCATACACACAGATACAGACCCACTCCCATGCGCATACACACAGATACAGGCCCACTCCCATGCGCATACACACACACACACAGATACAGACCCACTCCCATGCACATACACACAGATACAGACCCACTCCCATGCGCATACACACAGATACAGACCCACTCCCGTGCGCATACACACAGATACAGACCCACTCCCGTGCGCATACACACAGATACAGATACAGGCCCACTCCCGTGCGCATACACACAGATACAGACCCACTCCCATGCACATACACACAGATACAGACCCACTCCCGTGCGCATACACACAGATACAGACCCACTCCCATGCGCATACACACAGATACAGGCTCACTCCCATGCGCATACACACACACACACAGATACAGACCCACTCCCATGCGCATACACACAGATACAGACCCACTCCCATGCGCATACACACACACACACAGATACAGGCCCACTCCCATGCGCATACACACACACAGATACAGACCCACTCCCATGCGCATACACACAGATACAGACCCACTGCCATGCGCACACACACACACACACAGATACAGACCCACTCCCATGCGCATACACACAAATACAGACCCGCTCCCATGCGCATACACACAGATACAGACCCACTCCCATGCGCATACATACACACACACAGATACAGACCCGCTCCCATGCGCATACACACAGATACAGACCCACTCCCATGCGCATACACACACACAGATACAGACCCGCTCCCATGCGCATACACACAGATACAGACCCACTGCCATGCGCACACACACACACACACAGATACAGACCCACTCCCATGCGCATACACACAGATACAGACCCGCTCCCATGCGCATACACACAGATACAGACCCACTCCCATGCGCATACATACACACACACAGATACAGACCCGCTCCCATGCGCATACACACAGATACAGACCCACTCCCATGCGCATACATACACACACACAGATACAGGACCCACTCCCATGCGCATACACACAGATACAGGCCCACTCCCATGCGCATACACACACACACATACACAGATACAGGCCCACTCCCATGCGCATACACACACACACACACACACACACACAGATACAGACCCACTCCCATGCGCATACACACAGATACAGACCCACTCCCATGCGCATACACACACACCGATACAGGACCCACTCCCATGCGCATACACACACACACACACAAACAGATATAGGCCCACTCCCCTGCGCATACACACACACACACAGATACAGGCCCACTCCCATGCGCATACACACACACACACACACACAGATACAGACCCACTCCCATGCGCATACACACACACAGATACAGACCCACTCCCATACACACACACACACACACACACACAGATACAGACCCACTCCCATGCGCATACACACACACAGATACAGGACCCACTCCCATGTGCACACACACACACAGATGCAGACCCACTCCCATGCCCATACACACACACACAGATACAGGCTAACTCCCATGGGCATACACACACACACAGATACAGACCCGCTCCCATGCGCTTACACACACACACACAGATACAGACCCACTCCCATGCACTTACACACACACACAGATACAGGACCCACTCCCATGCGCATACACACACACACACACACAGATACAGACCCACTCCCATGCGCACACACACACACACACACACACAGATACAGACCCACTCCCATGCGCACACACACACACATAGATACAGACCCACTCCCATGCGCATACACACACACACAGATACAGACCCACTCTCATGTGCTTACACACACACACACACAGATACAGACCCACTCCCATGCGTACACACACACAGATACAGACCCACTCCCATGCGCATACACACACACACACACACACACACAGATACAGACCCACTCCCATGCGCTTACACACACACACACACAGATACAGACCCACTCCCATGCGCATACACACACAGATACAGACCCACTCCCATGCGCACACACACACAGATACAGACCCACTCCCATGCGCATACACACACACACACACACACAGATACAGACCCACTCCCATGCGCTTACACACACACACACAGATACAGACCCACTCCCATGCGCACACACACACAGATACAGACCCACTCCCATGTGCATCCACACACACAGATACAGACCCACTCCCATGCGCTTACACACACACACACACACACACACACAGATACAGACCCACTCCCATGCGTACACACACACAGATACAGACCCACTCCCATGCGCATACACACACACACACACACACAGATACAGACCCACTCCCATGCGCTTACACACACACACACACAGATACAGACCCACTCCCATGCGCATACACACACAGATACAGACCCACTCCCATGCGCACACACACACAGATACAGACCCACTCCCATGCGCATACACACACACACACACACACACACACAGATACAGACCCACTCCCATGCGCTTACACACACACACACACAGATACAGACCCACTCCCATGCGCACACACACACAGATACAGACCCACTCCCATGCGCACACACACACAGATACAGACCCACTCCCATGCGCATACACACACACAGATACAGACCCACTCCCATGCGCTTACACACACACACAGATACAGACCAACTCCCATGCGCACACACACACAGATACAGACCCACTCCCATGCGCATACACACACACAGATACAGACCCACTCCCATGCACTTACACACACACACACACAGATACAGACCCACTCCCATGCGCACACACACACAGATACAGATCCACTCTCATGTACTTACACACACACACACAGATACAGACCCACTCCCATGCGCATACACACATACACAGATACAGACCCACTCCCATGCACTTACACACACACACACACAGATACAGACCCACTCCCATGCGCATACACACACACAGATACAGACCCACTCCCATGCGCTTACACACACAGACAGATACAGGACCCCAGGCTGGGGCATGCAGGACTGCCCAATCCTGCTCCTGGAGATCTGACATCATGTAGACTTTTACTCCAACCCTAAAAAAGCACACCTCATTCAACAGCTAGAGCAGAGCTGCCCAATCCTGTACCTGGAGATCTACTATCCTGTTGATTTTCATGACAACCCTAACAAAGCTCACACCATTCAACAGCTAGAGATCTCATTGAGCTGCTAATTAGTTGAATGAGGTGTGCTTTGTTAGTGTTGGAGTGAAAGCCTACAGGATGGTAGATCTCCAGGAGCTGGATTGGGCAGCCCTGCCCTTGGGTTTTGGTGGCCCTAAACCAGAATGTTGTTGTGGCTCCAAAGTGCCTCCAACATAAATAAATCAAACCCACCAAAGAAAAACAGGAAAAAATTGGGATTGTGTGGCCCGGGGACGGTTCAGCCTCAAAGGACTGCTGAAAGTGTTAATGGCATTGACTGGCTATGCGGAGCCCATATACAAACCCCCCCGTGCAGCTGGGAGGACAGACCACTTTCCAAGGTTAAAAGACCGGCAGAGACGTTTGTATAAAATGAGCTCTACTCTGTGAAATCACAAAACCCGACTCCTTCAGAGAGCCCCGACGTCACTCTTCCCTTCGAGCGTTCTGAGCTCGGAGATTTTCCTCTGGATTAGCGGGGTTGCTCTGGCCGGATCCTCTGAGTCGGCGAGCGCAGTGTTAGCAGTTAGCGTTCAGGTCTGCGTGGAGCCTCACGTCGGGCCACTGGTTTTGGGGTTACGTCAGCATTGCTGCAACTCTCCCGTCCTCCGAACCATGACTCATAGGTGGAAAGTCCAGGGGTCGGAAAGTAAAAGTTCCGCCACGTGCTTCTTCCTCCCGTGAACTCCCCTCTCCCCAAGAATTGGGCTAATTAGCAAATCCAGGCGATCGGACCCAAATGTCGGGGAGGACCTTTACTTTCCGAACCGGATTTGCCATCTCTGATTACTGCTGTTTTGTAAGCCTGTGCTCTAAGAAATCCGACACATCGGTTCTTCACAACGGCTCGCGGTAGCTCAGTAGCATTTCAGTGAATGTTTTCCTGGCTTCAGACTCCAGTCCAGCACAATCAAACCCACCCGAGTACAAATGCTACTCAAAAAACTAGATCGAACAGAATAGATAAAGGAACACTGTGAGTGGTCTGGAGGTGCTGCTAGCATCAATGGAGTATTACCTGTTTCTCTAAGACACCCGTTTTTAAGAGTGAATGGATGTTGATAGTTAAAAACTTGCTGTATCATTTGATTAAGATTTTTACTGACGCGGTTGTTCAGTTTAGAGTAGGCCTACACGTGCGCATTAACCATTCTTTCATGCCTTGGCCAGCGCAGTTGATAATTTGCATGCCTGCCATGAATATTCATGTAGGCTGCCTGGCATTCTTACACAACAATCTGTGGAGCGCAGCCTTGGTGCTGCACCAGGGCTACACAACGACGGCTCGCTCAGTTCCCCTACAATGGAAACCACTGTTCCTGCGGCACGACAGCTTTGTGTTCTCGTGAAATGCAGGCCCATTAGATTTAACGTGGTTTCACATCAGGATGCATAAACAACAGCGTGTGCGCGTTCTCCATCATTTTAACATTGTCCCTGCAGAAGAGATGCATAAAAAGACAGCGGTGGCTATGACAGTAAATATACCGTATACAGTAATGTGCGTCCGTGCGCCCATGCGCTCATACACACACACACACACACACACACACACGTACATGCACATAATCATGTGCACCCATGCGCACACACACACACACACACACACACACAACACACACACACACACACACACGTACATGCACATAATCATGTGCACCCATGCGCACACACAGACACACACACACACACACACACACACGTACATGCACATAATCATGTGCACCCATGCGCACACACACACACACACACACACGTACATGCACATAATCATGTGCACCCATGCGCACACACAGACACACACACACACACACACACAGACACACACACACACACACACACACACAGACACACACACACACACACACACACACACACACTAGTAGTCCCAGATCGTAGGGGGTCACCTTGAGACTACATCATTCACCTGGTAAACAGCGTGGCTGACGTTGCTGTGCAGCAGTAAACACTGTCCTACAGCTCCAGCTGCTATTAGCCCTGCTGCTCATATTTATATTGCTGCTGTTAAATCTCCTTCTCATATATTTATTGATTCTCATACATTTTTTATAATGAAGCAATTCTGTAGATTTGTGTGAACAGCATGTAAATTAGATGAAAAGAAAAGATGTAAATCTTGGCATGTAAATTAGAGGTAGTATGATATTGGTATTATTAAAGGTGACCACCGTTAATGATTATTGATGGTAGTAGTAATAATGACTCATTCTGCGATAGGGTTCTGAGATCATTATTGCTCATATGTATTAATAACGGTAATAATACCTGTCCGTTTCTATAGGGTTATGTGGACAGCTACACAGTGAACCAGCTGTGAGAATGAATAAAATGTCTGATAATGCTTTTTTGTATCATTTTGGTGTTCCTTAAGTTTCCTAAGATAAAGGCGTTCAGTGGATTTCCACAAATGCTCCACAGTTCTACACTTGTGAAACTACGAATGTTGCGTACGTGTGTGCGCATGCTTGTGTGTGTGTGTGTGTGTGTGTGTGTGTGTGTGTGCGCATGCTTGTGTGTGTGTGTGTGTGTGTGCGTGTGTGTGCGTGTGTGTGTGTGTGTGTGTGTGTGCGTGTGTGTGTGTGTGTATGTGTGTGTGTGTGTGCGCGTGTATGTGTGTGCGTGTGTGTGTGTGCGCGTGTATGTGTGTGTGTGTGTGTGCGCGTGTATGTGTGTGCGTGTGTGTGTGTGTGTGCGTGTATGTGTGTGTGTGTCATTAGTTCATCGTGGATGAGCACAGAGTTCTGGGGAATTGTGCTTTGGGAGGTGTGGCTGTCACATTCCATCATGGCTCACAGCTCAAAGCTGAGTGATTTTCTAAGATGGAACATCCGTGAAAGACCAGAGCAAGACCTCCCTCCCTCTGCACAGCCTCTCTGTGACCAGAGCAAGACCTCCCTCACTCTGCACAGCCTCTCTGTGACCAGAGCAAGACCTCCCTCTGCACAGCCTCTCTGTGACCAGAGCAAGACCCCCCTCACTCTGCACAGCCTCTCTGTGACCAGAGCAAGACCTCCCTCCCTCTGCCCAGCCTCTCTGTGACCAGAGCAAGACCCCCCTCACTCTGCACAGCCTCTCTGTGACCAGAGCAAGACCTCCCTCCCTCTGCCCAGCCTCTCTGTGACCAGAGCAAGACCTCCCTCACTCTGACCAGCCTCTCTGTGAGATGCTGCTGGTTCGGTGCTCTGCGTTTGCTCCAGAGTCTTCATCAAATTAATGACACAAAGGAGAGGATGAGGTCACCTCTACTGCCTGGTCATAGTCAGCAGAGAAGGGGGGGGGGGCAGGGGGGTTATGCGCCAGCAGGACCTGACAATAGAGTACTCTTTCAGCCGGAGCAATGTATGTGCATATATTTGTGTGTGTGAGTGTGTGTGTGAGTGTGTGTGTGCATGCGTGCATGTGGAGGTGTGTCGAGCAGAGCTATTCATGAAATTCTTTAAATTTTCGGCAGTCTTATTGAAGCTCACATTTGGTAGGTTATACACAAGAGCGTCACATAGGGGGGTGATTTCCCCATGTTTTTCAGTGTGTGTCTCACCTGATGGCAGGCAGACCTCGCAGGACACAGAGAGATACGGGCCAGACCATTTTTGCCTGAAACGGGGGGCGCGCGTGTTGCCCACCCTGGATGTTGCGCAGTGAACAGGGCGTCCAGGCTGCAAGTGTTGCGCAGTGAACAGGGTGTCTAGGCTGCAGGTGTTGCGCAGTGAACAGGGCGTCCAGGCTGCAGGTGTTGTGCAGTGAACAGGGCGTCCAGGCTGCAGGTGTTGCGCAGTGAACAGGGCGTCCAGGCTGCAGGTGTTGCGCAGTGAACAGGGCGTCCAGGCTGCAGGTGTTGCGCAGTGAACAGGGCGTCCAGGCTGCAGGTGTTGCGCAGTGAACAGGGCGTCCGGGCTGCAGGTGTTGCGCAGTGAACAGGGCGTCCAGGCTGCGGTTGTGTAAGAATGAAATCCGTTATGGCGGGTTGTTGTGAGGCACGGCGGGTACTCTGGGGAACCGCTATCAGGGCTTTTAGCGGCTGCAGGACTGCATTACCGCTGGGGGTTTAAATCAGGCCTGGAGTGCTGCAGGATTATATCTGCCCTCCCAGCTGGGACTGCACTGACTGTGTGCCTATGGGATCAAACAGCTAGGACTGCACTGAACCTATGGGATCACACAGCTAGGACTGCACTGACCCTATGGGATCACACAGCTAGGACTGCACTGACTGCACATCTATGGGATCACACAATGGGATCAAAAGGCTGCCTTTATTTTTAATTGCGAGTGCATCAGTCCTGAGACTAATTCCAAATCTGTATTTGGAATTACTGTCATTTAATTTAATTTCATTGCCACATTTTGAACATGCAAATATGCAAACACAGAAATGTCCTGGCCGGGATTCGAACCCAGGACCTTCTTGCTGTGACAGCGCTACCCACTGCACCACCATACTACCCTCTACAGACCATATTTACTCAAACTACACTCATGCAGTAACTTTTGTCATTTCAGCTATGAATTTTCCACAGGCTACAGTTACCCTTGCTAAGTGAGTTATTTCTCACTCTTATTTTCTTGGCTCAGATGATTGACAGATCTATGAGTGAATTTACATTTGATGTTGTGGCTTCAGGTGTCGTAAGCAGAGGTTCCCAACCCTGTTTCTGGAGATCCACTGGGTCTTAACCGATCAGCTGCAGTGATCCACTGGGTCTTAACCGATCAGCAGAAGTGATCCACTGGGTCCGCTGCTTTCTTGTGCTATTCTGCCCTTGACCAATCAGATGAAGTGGTTTATTACACAGTCAAGTCACCTGGTTTCCTGAGTCTAAATTGGTTCCTGACTTCTACGGTGAAAATAAGACCCAGCAGAGCCTGACTATGCTGGACCGGGGCTGGGGACCAGCCCAGCGGATGCAGTAGTTCTTCAAAACCAGGGCTCAGGACCTCTGGACCAAAGCAGTGTGACATTCTGCATTTTTGACCGTTTCCGTTTTGCCTATTCACGTATTTTGGCTAGTTCACCTACGGCAGAGGAGTCTACCCTGTAATTGTCTTCACGCGCAGGTTTGTGTCCCACCTCTAGTCCGCCGCTACTGCCGTAATTAAGGATCGCATCATCGCCCCGCCGATCCTAATCTCGCCACGATCCGCTCGGCCGCCTCAGAAACACGGGTCTTGAATATCAGACCGCTGGAGACGGCACCCGGGGTTAGCGGCTCATTTGCGATGCCGGTACCGGGAGCTTTCTCTCCTGCACTCAGTCCAGCGTTTCTGCCGTTGTCTCCCGCGGAAACACGCTCTGTTTCGGTCCGCACGCAGCGATGAATGACGCACCTGCACGTCAGACGCAACGCGATTATGTGTAGAGTGCGCGTACGGTATTCCAGATACGGCCATTATCCTGGTAACGGTCGCATTGTGACACTGTTTACACACGTAACTGCATAACATGGAGGCAGATACTTCTGTATACATGGTAGTAATCACATTGGAAATACGTGTGATTCTGTTTGGGAGTCATTCTTGTTTTTGCTTAGTCTTTAGATTTTCCTCTTTTTTTTCACCTTCTCGGGGTACTTTTCATGAGCAATTGCTCCCGCAGGAACAATCAATATCCTGGCAGACAGAAGCCAGATGTAGAAAGAGGATTCTCCGCAGTTCATATCTGCAGCAGTTTGTTCTTTCCGCTACGCAAGAAAACACAAAGACAACGGAAGATGGCGTGCAGCTGGGATTGTGTAAATGGGTTCTAAAGCAGAGTATAAGGTTATGAATCTCATTCAAATTGTGTGAGGTAAAGATATTTTTTATGAATAAGATAGAGGTTTTAGAGTTTAATGATCCCCCATGTGACTTACCATTTGCGCATAACAGGGATATGTATTTATTGGTTTATGAATGCATATTTGAGTGAAGTTTTTAGTCTGAATGCTTTAATGTTGTGGTTTACATATTAGTATGCATGTTAGTGCAGTAGATGCTGACATCAGACTTAGTTTCAGTCATAGCACTCTTTACTCCAATGTGATCTTTAAACTATAAACGGTTAAAATGTGACCATAACTAAATTTTGCATGAACAACAGCAGCAACCTAAAGAGGCTCATTTTCAGCTCTGTGTTTGGATATGTAAATGTGGCCGTGTCTCTGCTGAGTTTTAGAGACTATCACAAATTCACACACTCTGCAGATTCAACATGGCTACTGAAATGAGCCGAGCAATAGCAGGTCTGTCCTGATGCATCCTGCAGTCCTCCTAGTGCAGGTTTAAAATCTGATTATGGATCCATAGACAGCTGCTGTGGAGAAGGTTTGTTTCTCTGCTGAAATATAAAAGCACCCATCCATCAGCAGCTGCCTCGCTCCCTGCACCCTTAGCAGTGAGCTTCCTCTGCTGTCTCGCTGCCTACACCCTTAGCAGTGAGCTCCCTCTGAAGGGAACTGCCTCACTGCCTACACCCTTAGCAGTGAGCTCCCTCTGAAGGCAGCTGCCTTGCCTCCTACACCCTTAGCAGTGAGCTTCCTCTGCTGCCTCTCTGCCTATACCCTTAGCAGTGAGCTCCCTCTGAAGGTAACTGCCTCTCTGCCTACACCCTTAGCAGTGAGCTTCCTCTGCTGCCTCTCTGCCTATACCCTTAGCAGTGAGCTCCCTCTGAAGGTAACTGCCTCTCTGCCTATACCCTTAGCAGTGAGCTTCCTCTGAAGGCAGCTGCCTCTCTGCCTACACCCTTAGCAGTGAGCTCCCTCTGAAGGCAGCTGCCTCGCTGCGTACACCCTTAGCAGTGAGCTTCCTCTGAAGGTAACTGCCTTGCTGCCTACACCCTTAGCAGTGAGCTTCCTCTGAAGGTAACTGCCTTGCTGCCTACACCCTTAGCAGTGAGCTTCCTCTGAAGGTAACTGCCTTGCTGTCTACACCCTTAGCAGTGAGCTTCCTCTGAAGGCAGCTGCCTCTCTGCCTACACCCTTAGCAGTGAGCTCCCTCTGAAGGCAGCTGCCTCGCTGCCTACACCCTTAGCAGTGAGCTCCCTCTGAAGGCAGCTGCCTACACCCTTAGCAGTGAGCTCCCTCTGAAGGTAACTGCCTTGCTGTCTACACCCTTAGCAGTGAGCTCCCTCTGAAGGTAACTGCCTTGCTGCCTACACCCTTAGCAGTGAGCTTCCTCTGAAGGTAACTGCCTTGCTGCCTACACCCTTAGCAGTGAGCTTCCTCTGAAGGTAACTGCCTCAGTGCCTACACCCTTAGCAGTGAGCTCCCTCTGAAGGTAACTGCCTTGCTGCCTACACCCTTAGCAGTGAGCTCCCTCTGAAGGTAACTGCCTTGCTGCCTACACCCTTAGCAGTGAGATTCCTCTGAAGGTAACTGCCTCAGTGCCTACACCCTTAGCAGTGAGCTTCCTCTGAAGGTAACTGCCTCTCTGCCTACACCCTTAGCAGTGAGCTCCCTCTGAAGGTAACTGCCTCGCTGCCTACACCCTTAGCAGTGAGCTTCCTCTGAAGGCAGCTGCCTCGCTGCCTACACCCTTAGCAGTGAGCTCCCTCTGAAGGTAACTGCCTTGCTGCCTACACCCTTAGCAGTGAGCTCCCTCTGAAGGTAACTGCCTTGCTGTCTACACCCTTAGCAGTGAGCTCCCTCTGAAGGTAACTGCCTTGCTGTCTACACCCTTAGCAGTGAGCTCCCTCTGAAGGCAGCTGCCTCGCTGCCTACACCCTTAGCAGTGAGCTCACTCTGAAGGCAGCTGCCTACACCCTTAGCAGTGAGCTCCCTCTGAAGGCAGCTGCCTCAGTGCCTACACCCTTAGCGGTGAGCTTCCTCTGAAGGCAGCTGCCTTGCTGCCTACACCCTTAGCAGTGAGCTCCCTCTGAAGGTAACTGCCTCGCTGCCTACACCCTTAGCAGTGAGCTTCCTCTGAAGGCAGCTGCCTCGCTGCCTACACCCTTAGCAGTGAGCTCCCTCTGAAGGTAACTGCCTTGCTGCCTACACCCTTAGCAGTGAGCTCCCTCTGAAGGCAGCTGCCTACACCCTTAGCAGTGAGCTTCCTCTGAAGGCAGCTGCCTACACCCTTAGCAGTGAGCTTCCTCTGAAGGCAGCTGCCTCGCTGCCTACGCCCTTAGCAGTGAGCTCCCTCTGAAGGCAGCTGCCTACACCCTTAGCAGTGAGCTTCCTCTGAAGGCAGCTGCCTTGCTGCCTACACCCTTAGCAGTGAGCTCCCTCTGAAGGTAACTGCCTGGCTGCCTATACCCTTAGCAGTGAGCTCCCTGTGAAGGTAACTGCCTTGCTGCCTACACCCTTAGCAGTGAGCTCCCTCTGAAGGTAACTGCCTTGCTGTCTACACCCTTAGCAGTGAGCTCCCTCTGAAGGTAACTGCCTTGCTGTCTACACCCTTAGCAGTGAGCTCCCTCTGAAGGCAGCTGCCTCGCTGCCTACACCCTTAGCAGTGAGCTCACTCTGAAGGCAGCTGCCTACACCCTTAGCAGTGAGCTCCCTCTGAAGGCAGCTGCCTCAGTGCCTACACCCTTAGCGGTGAGCTTCCTCTGAAGGCAGCTGCCTTGCTGCCTACACCCTTAGCAGTGAGCTCCCTCTGAAGGTAACTGCCTCGCTGCCTACACCCTTAGCAGTGAGCTTCCTCTGAAGGCAGCTGCCTCGCTGCCTACACCCTTAGCAGTGAGCTCCCTCTGAAGGTAACTGCCTTGCTGCCTACACCCTTAGCAGTGAGCTCCCTCTGAAGGCAGCTGCCTACACCCTTAGCAGTGAGCTTCCTCTGAAGGTAACTGCCTCTCTGCCTACACCCTTAGCAGTGAGCTCCCTCTGAAGGTAACTGCCTCGCTGCCTACACCCTTAGCAGTGAGCTTCCTCTGAAGGCAGCTGCCTCGCTGCCTACACCCTTAGCAGTGAGCTCCCTCTGAAGGTAACTGCCTTGCTGCCTACACCCTTAGCAGTGAGCTCCCTCTGAAGGTAACTGCCTTGCTGTCTACACCCTTAGCAGTGAGCTCCCTCTGAAGGTAACTGCCTTGCTGTCTACACCCTTAGCAGTGAGCTCCCTCTGAAGGCAGCTGCCTCGCTGCCTACACCCTTAGCAGTGAGCTCACTCTGAAGGCAGCTGCCTACACCCTTAGCAGTGAGCTCCCTCTGAAGGCAGCTGCCTCAGTGCCTACACCCTTAGCGGTGAGCTTCCTCTGAAGGCAGCTGCCTTGCTGCCTACACCCTTAGCAGTGAGCTCCCTCTGAAGGTAACTGCCTCGCTGCCTACACCCTTAGCAGTGAGCTTCCTCTGAAGGCAGCTGCCTCGCTGCCTACACCCTTAGCAGTGAGCTCCCTCTGAAGGTAACTGCCTTGCTGCCTACACCCTTAGCAGTGAGCTCCCTCTGAAGGCAGCTGCCTACACCCTTAGCAGTGAGCTTCCTCTGAAGGCAGCTGCCTACACCCTTAGCAGTGAGCTCCCTCTGAAGGTAACTGCCTGGCTGCCTATACCCTTAGCAGTGAGCTCCCTGTGAAGGTAACTGCCTTGCTGCCTACACCCTTAGCAGTGAGCTCCCTGTGAAGGTAACTGCCTTGCTGCCTACACCCTTAGCAGTGAGCTTCCTATGAAGGTAGCATCCTATTGGAAAAGGAACCTCAAAAGGCAGCAAGTTTGGGGCGCACTTTAAAAGCAGGATGACATCAAAGAAAAGTAACACAGTTGCTAGCAAGTTAGCTGGCTAGTCCATGGAAGGCTCACGAGACTTAAAAACATTGCATACATTACCTTACATATACTTGGCAGACACTTTTATCCAAGGCGAGGTACAATAAGTGCAAACCGAAGATCATTGGATCAACTACCAAACACAGGTCCGATAAAGTACAATACTCATTATGTAAAAGTTATTCATAGCCATGAACACGCTAAGTCCAGTTCACACAGTAAGCATAGGCTAGGTCAGAGAGTAATATTGAGTCAAACTAGGAGACATGATAACTACAAAGGTACAACATCCAGATAATGATACAAGTACAATATAAGTGCTGGATGGAGGTACATGTAGCATGGAAGCGCTACAGGAACAAAGTAAAGGGATATAAGTGATAAGAGTGATCCTAGATTGGGAGTGTCCTGCTAAGTGGTGGTAGTTAGTCCATGTACAGTCTGAAGAGATGCGTTATTCCAGTGTATTAAATAATTTAAATGTATTTGAATTTAATAACAATAAATTATGGAATTCACTGGATGCTCACACCTGTAAGCTCAACTACTGCCATTGCACACTGCTGCTTCGCTGTTTTCAGATGACGTTATTTTAACGCAAGTAAAAAGCCCGAGGTCATCGCAGAGATCTATGGGATATCCTGTCTGATGAAGGACACATCGATTCTGCATTCTAATTTAACCGAAGGCACTATAGAGGGATGCGTTTTTGGTGATTTCGCTTTGGCGACATGCCTGCCAAGCACAAGTGGGAAAAATTCTGAAAATAGTGAAAATTCTGCCTTTCATTTGAGATGCATCCTGTGTGAGTGCAAACACTGAAACTGGAGCATATTCAAGGACACTCACTATCAAACAAAGCACACTGATAGTGCACACTCTCATACGAGCACACTCATAGTGCAGACTCAGTTTCATATGAGCACACTCATAGTGCACACTCTGATACAAGCACACTCATAGTGCACACTCTGATACAAGCACACTCATAGTGCACACTCTGATACGAGCACACTCATAGTGCAGACTCAGTTTCATATGAGCACACTCATAGTGCACACTCTCATACGAACACACTCATAGTGAACACTCTGATACAAGCACACTCATAGTACACACTCATATGAGCACACTCATAGTGCAGACTCAGTCTCATGCAAGCACACTCATAGCGCAAACTCGGTCTCATACAAGCACACTCATAGTGCGCACACTCACACGAGCACACTCATAGTGCACACTCAGTTTCATACAAGCACACTCATAGTGCATACTCTGATACAAGCACACTCATAGTGCACACACTGATACAAGCACACTCATAGTGCACACACTGATACAAGCACACTCACAGTGCACACTCTGGTACAAGCACACTCATAGTGCATACTCTGATACAACCACATTCATAGTGCACACTCACTTTGATACAAGCACACTCATAATGTACACTCACTCTGATCCAAGCATACTATTAAGCACAGTATATTTGAATATTTGTCTAGATAAAATAACAATAATTGAATAAATCAGTCAATTAAAAAAAACTTGGTCAAAAATAACATTTTCTCCATACAGTTCAATCCCAAATCATTTTAATAGAGTTGTAAAGAGAATCGAGTGGTGAATTAATTGGAATGTGCCATGTCTAATCAGTTAATCTGCCATGACAGACAAACTGAAATCAATTCCCACAATTCTCTGGGCCAACAGCCAAATTCCCTGATAAGAACCAACCAGTGAAACAGAGAGGAAGCAGTGTCAGTGTGAGCAGCCATTTTTAGTCCTGCCACATACTGCAGCCAAAATGGCTACCGGAGAAGGGAAGAAAAACATCTCTGCTAGTATTTCACCACAGTTAATTCTGAACTCGCCTTTGATATTCTGGTTATCTGGCATTTTTTTATTGGTTGTTACATTCATAAACTTGTCACTAAACCTTTCCGTTAAGCATTCATCTTTTTCATTCGGTTATAAAATGGCTCACCGGCATTGTGCGCCATTTGTGATAAGCCGGGATAAGAGGCTTGTGTGTTTAGCATTTTGAGGGTTTACAGAGGAAAGAGTGGTGAAAGCTGAAGGGAGAGATGGAGAGAAGAGAGACTCCTCCCTCTCCCACAGTGCACCACTGCCGGCGTGTCTTACTACCACCGAGCCTACAGCTGACAAGCTGTTTCCACGGGGACGAACAGAACAACAGCTGTTAGAGCACCCAGATATCGTTCTTCTGCTAATAATGTCCTGGGAGAGTGGGGCCCCCTCCTGACTCTCTGCGCTGTCAGGGTGTGATGGCGATCTTTCGGCTGGCGGTGCCGGGGCCTTCAGTGTTCCCCGTGGCTGATGGTCTTACTGAGGGAGGAGAGGAGCGGGTCCATCCAGCTCAGCACGCCACCTCTTTGTGTCAGCGTTTCAGTTGCATGAAGGTCATTAAGTTTCTATTCATGAAATGTGAGTTTGTCTCTGTGTTCTGAAAGCGCATGAGGCCGGTGTTGTCGGGATATGCTCTGTTCTCCTCTGCCAGTGGCCTGTTTGTCCCGTTTGCTGTGAGCTGTTATGTCTGCAGGAGTTGAGCTCGCTGCTGGCAGATATGAACAGATGGGTGTTCAGCCACACGATCTCACACACGTGCAAAAAGAGAGGGGGGGGGAATTGAGAGAGAGGGTGAAGAGAGAGGGAAAGGGAGAGAGAAGGGGGAAATAGAGAGCAGGAGGAAGAGAAAAGGGGTGGAGATAGAGGGGGAGAGAGAGAGGGAGAGAGAAGGGGTAGAGAAAGAGGGGGGAGAGATATACAGAGGGAGAGATAGAGAGAGAGCTCAGTTCATTTCCTTTCTTTTTCGTTCATGTTCCATCTTCCAGGCCAAATCCTTTTGGATTTACCAGTCAGATTAAGATCCAGCCAAAGCGGTGGCAGTAATAATTAGCATTAGCTGCTGAATTCTACTGTTTTAATGAAGAGTAGTGGCACAGTAGCAGCATCCATTGGTAGTTTGCAGTCACAGACTGGAAACTCATTCCATTTTCCATAATTAGAAACAGTGAAATTACAAATACCTAGTGATAAAGACATGGGAATAGGCATAAATGTAATTGCTCAGATATGGGTATTATGAGTGATTCATATTGAAGCCTGTGTTCCATCTGGTGGTACTCACAAAATGAAGAAGTGCGTAGAGAGTTAGCGGACCTGCTATCGTTTGGTTTTGAAAGGCGTGGGCGGAGGGCTGTGCTGGGTATTGCAGTAGACTTTGATGCTGCATCACTGTTTCCCAAACTCTCTCCCTTTCTCTGCTTCTGTCAGCTGCTAATTTAATCCACTGACGAGCTTCTAATTACATTTTACCGGGGCGAAGGAACTCCCCATCGTCTGTCTCACATCTGCCTGCTGTTGAGCCAGTTAAAAAAACCTTTACTTTCCACTTTAATGCGTCTCTGTTTCTGCTCGATTCGCACAGTGAGGCTTTTACATATTTAATATTGGTATTAATGTATGAATGTTTAAATTAAACACAAGAACGTCTGTCTATGCTCTCATGATGCTCCTGCTCAGGGGGTGCTGTCTTGTGTTCTTTCGCTCAGCATTCTGGGTAATTAAATAAGCTTATTAGTGTTATCCACATCTCAAATGTGGCAGAGAGAGAGAGGTAGATTGACTGACTGCCTGATTATATTGCATTAAATTAGGCGAACGGTTGAATAGAAATGAGTCACCCTTTATTTTTACTCAGACCATTAGAGGCACCTCATTCCTCTACTTTACTCAATACTCCAGTAATTACCCATTCTCGGCAAAAGTCCAGCTGATTATTATTTAGTCTGCAGAAATAAAACTCTCTCTTTAAACAGGAAATAATCTTTTTTCTGCAGGCTCCAGATCCTCCAGATCCTTCTGTTCTTGTTTGAATCTTGTCAATGGCCGGTGTCCTTCTCAGGATTTCTTCTTTTGTGTGAAATCCTCTGTTGAATATGTCCAGGCCCACTGGAACATCAAACAAAGACTGCAACCTGGCACACTCCCCAAATAAAATAAAACCTCTGTCATCAAATGAAAAAGACACCTTTTATGTACTGAAAGACAAAGCTGGTTTACCTTACTATTGTCCCTGAAAATATTATGTAAATTTCTCTACTTAAGATCTCCAGTTCATTTTGGATGCATGGTTTTATATTGCAGTTCCCAAGATGGAAGCCGACCTACCGGGTGATTAGTTAGGCATCCATCTTGTGTTGGAGCCCTTTATTTGCTTCCTCAAAGCATATTTTAGACAAAGCTTCAGTGGTATCTTTTCCCCTGAACTTAAAGCTCTAAAGCCTCCCCCTTTCTGCCACACCACTGGTTGGTCTTCATTTCCTGGTTTTGAGGAGAGAAGGAGACAGAGAGATGTATTTTAATGTGACTATAGTTAGACTTTGTTTATTTTTTACTGTATTTTACTCTACTTCCTGTGTCTAAGACAATGCCTTGGCTTCATACGTGCAGATGGCTAATAAATCCAATTTTAATTGAATAAAACTGGTGAGAGACAGGGAGAGGCAGAGAGAGGGAGAGGGCGAGAGAGAGACAAAGCGAGAGAGAGAGGGAGATGAAGGGGAAGAGAAAGAGAGATTAGATTTTCCCATTATGATGTCACCAGAATGAAGTCACCTATTCCTCACTCCTAAGTAAAGGTGTCTATATCTAGGCCGCTGTTCCCTTGACCAAGAGTAAAGCCATTTCAGCTCCCAGTTCATAATAAACCTCCAGGGCTCAAACATCATCGCCTTGATACCCCAGGCCTTCCTACAACACATACTTAATTTTAAAGTAACCTTCAAGAGATATACAAATGTACAAATATTGAACATTTGCCATTTTAGGAATGTTCTAGGAACCGAAAATTGGGTTAGCCAAGTTTCATGTTGAGTTTGCTCAGTTTACGCTGCTGAGATGGGCCAGTTTTATTTCAATTTAGGATGCTTTCAGGATGAGATTCAAGTCTGTCTTTCTGTCTGCCTGCCTGTCTGCCTGCCTGTCTGTCTGCCTGTCTGTCTGTCTGTCTGTCTGTATGCCTGTCTGTCTGTCTGCCTGCCTGTCTGCCTGTCTGCCTGCCTGTCTGTCTGTCTGTCTGTCTGCCTGTCTGTCCTTATGCCCCACTGACCTACTTGGTATCAGTTCTCTTGCTTTCAGTGAATCATGACACTAGGCAAGGATGATTTATTGGAATTGATCAACAAGATCAATAATCAATAGGATGAATCAATAAGATGAGTTTTATGGTGGGCTGCCCCATCCTTTCTAAACGCTGTTATTGTTAAAAGCTGTTTCTTCATTTTCCTTTCTCTTGCGTTAAAAGGCGAACAAGCCTCCAGCAATAAAGAGCCAGATTCTCTAGACCTTTCCGACAGCAGACCAGTACCAGCAGTTTGATTGATCTGTGGTCCTCACAAAACCACAACCTTTAGTTTTTTGTCATGACCAGCTACGACGTGGGCAATGTGACACCAGCCCCCCCCCCCCCCCCCATGTTGACAGTTAAGTCATCCATCAGTGGCAAGGTTACCCGGCGAGCTCTGGCGGGCGTGGCCGGGGACAGAACCGTTTATCAGATGGTGAGCAGCCATTGGACAGCACGCCTACGATGATTCATTTCCATCCATTAGAAGACGGAGGAGATTGGCGCCTCCTCCCGGAAATCTCTATCAGCCCTTGGCCACGGAGTGTGTGTGAGTGCGTGCGTGTGTGCGTGCGTGCGCGCCCACTTGCATGTGTGTGTGTGTGTGTGTGTGTCTCTTTTGTTGCCGTTCTGTCTTGCACTTCCGTTCTGGTTGGGGCTTTTGTGAGCTCCTGCACAAAGGAAATGTTTTGCATTTACCCCCCCGTGCCCCCCCCCCCCCCCCCGGTCCCCCCTCCATAAATTATTCAGACTGCTCCAGTTCTGTGGAAGGCTAATTGCTCAGCCTTTTCTGTCGAGAGTGGAAATCCTTTCTGCCGTTGGTTTCATCTGTGAACGGGGCGCCGTTAGCAAACGCCGCGAGACCCCCGCGTCCTCGTTCCAGGGCTCCAGGCTCACTGCGAGTCGGACGAATTTGAGCAAATCTGAAATTGAGACATTCGTGACCTGCAGTGGGCCTCTTAAGTGTGAGCGTGGTGAGTCTCTGGCTCTGCCATCGCCAGATTACCATCAGGGCTGAAATAACAGGGCGGCTGCCAAGTGATTTCCTTTAAGCTTGATTATGTAACCGTTTAATGCCTCTCGCACTGATGCGGCCTACGTAGTGTTCTTCTGCTGCGGTTAGCGGCAGGAGATTGTGCTGCGACGCCTCGTTTGAAAAGCAGTCAGTCGTCGCGCCCGGCGCACAGCGAGGACGCTGCATGTGAAACGGGGGAGATGCGTTTGACGTTGAATCGCGGTGGCCTGTTTGGGGCACTGGGCAAAATGGAAGAAGAAGCCCGTGGAAACTGCAGGGGGGGGGTGGGAGGGGTTGTAGTTGACTAGGAGGAGTTCGACAGGACCTGGCAACACAAATCCTCTACACACCACACGCCGGAGGGCTCGCGTGAAGTCGAAAAGCCCAGAACAGCTTGAAAAGGATCGGCTTCTTTAAAAATCATCCCGTTGGTGACACGTTGGGAGAAGTGTGTTGCTTCGCTCATGTTCATTAATTAGAGGATGACTTTGTGAATGAAGCTTTTCACCGATGTGTTAAAATAAGGGGAAGCTTGCATGTGGCTCAGAGGAGAGGGCTGATGGATCTGCTGATAATCGCCCGTCGGCACGGCGACAGCAGCAGGCTAGCACGGCTTGCGCGGTTAGCGTCGGATGTCCGCCGCGGTGCGGATGGATTCGGCTGCAGCGTCTCTCTGTCTCTGTCTGATTGAGTTAGGCACCACTGGGCCTGCGTACGGCACAAAGACCATTAACCCACAACCCTGCCCCCCCTCCACCCTCCGCTCCCCTCCTCCTCCCCACCCCCTCCATCTTCCTCTGACCATCTCCCCATACTCATCCTGAGATGGGATCTCTTAAAAGCACTTCTCATCCCCCTTTCACACGTGGTGTGTTTGAATTCTTTATCTGCAAACACAGTTAAAGAAAGTACTGTACCAACAGATTGAAATACTACAGTATAAGTTTATGCACACAAGCTGAGCGATAAATTAGATTTACATGGAGTTCATATTTCTTAAGAGAGGATTCTGTTTTGGTAACCGATAGACAGAGTGCTTCATCCAATTGTCTGTATACAAAATCATAGAATTCTGAACCCTGAACCTGTCACATGCCAACTTTTCATGTCACATGACATATGAATGACATTTTACATGCATTGTTGGCTGTTTCAGTTTAAACTATTACAGCAAAGGGCCCCAGTTTTTTGGTTGAAATCACAGATGTCTTATCACCCCCTAGTGTAGCTGATACTGCTGATAAATTGAGTAATCTGTGCATATACACAGGCACCTTGTAATAGTTATTCAGGGATACAGAGAGAAGAACCATCTGTAAATGAAGGAGCTGGCCACACACTCATGCACACAGTAAAGTACTCCGCACTCTACAATGCTTATGTGATGCAACATTAATGTTTTCACTTTTCATTCTGTAATTGGCTGTAATTTGAGTGGAGACTGGCTGTAATTGGCTGTAATTGCAGTGGAGACTGGCTTAGATTGGCTCTAATTGCAGTGGAGACTGGCTGTAATTGGCTGTAATTGCAGTGGGGACCGGCTGTAATTGGCTGGAATTGCAGTGGAGACTGGCTTTAATTGGCTGTAATTGCAGTGGAGACTGGCTTTAATTGGCTGTAATTGCAGTGGAGACTGGCTGTAATTTGAGTGGAGAGTGGCTGTAGTTGGCTGTAATTGCAGTTCAGACTGGCTGTAATTGCAGTGGAGACTGGCTTTAATTGGCTGTAATTGCAGTTCAGACTGGCTGTAATTGCAGTGGAGACCAGCTGTAATTGGCTGTAAAGTGCAGACTGCCTCATCATGGTGTGTTTGTCTTTGTTCTCTCCAGGGGAAGTCGTATGTGTTTGATCGAGTCTTCCCTACCAACACCACCCAGGAGCAGGTCTACAACACCTGTGCCAAGCAGATTGTGAAAGGTAAGTTTGTGTTCTAATACTAATAATTACAACAATAATGGCTGTGTTACTTGTGTGTGTCTATGTTTTCAGCAACAGTAGCTTAGGAGCAGACCTTCTCAGGTGTTCTTAAATACTCTACTTTTTCATGTATTACTACTACATACCATTTATAAATGTTTTTATATATTTGAACAATGCCTCATATATTTAATCATATAATCATATTTATGTTTCTAGCTGACATGGTAAAGCACATGCTCATGGGCTTTGTTAGCCATACATGTTTATGTTTTTAATGTTTTCAATGTTTTGTGCTGGGAGCAATGTCACAATAACAGCATGGTGTAGAGATTCTGAGCATGTGTGGAGATTCTGAACATGTGTGGAGATTCTGAGCGTGTGTGGAGATTAAGAGCATCTGTGGAGATTCAGAGCATATGTGGAGATTCTGAGCGTGTGTTGAGATTCTGAGCGTGTGTGGAGATTCTGAGTGTGTAGAGATTCTGAGCATGTATGGAGATTCTGAGCGTGTGTGGAGATTCTGAGCATGTGTGGAGATTCTGAGCGTGTGTGAAGATTCTGAGAGTGTGTAGAGATTCTGAGCGTGTGTGGAGATTCTGAGTGTGTGCAGAGATTCTGAGCGCAAGTGGAGATTGTGAGCGTGTGTAGAGAATCTGAGCGTGTGCGGAGATTGTGAGTGCGTGTGGAGATTGTGAGCGTGTGTAGAGATTCTGAGTGTGTGCGGAGATTCTGAGCGCAAGTGGAGATCGTGAGCATGTGTAGAGATTCTGAGTGTGTGCGGAGATTGTGAGCGCGTGTGGAGATTGTGAGAGTGAACGTGTGTAGAGATTCTGAGTGTGTGCGGAGATTCTGAGCGCAAGTGGAGATCGTGAGCGTGTGTAGAGATTCTGAGTGTGTGCGGAGATTGTGAGCGCGTGTGGAGATTGTAAGAGTGAACGTGTGTAGAGATTCTGAGTGTGTGCGGAGATTGTGAGCACAAGAGGAGATTGTGAACGTGAGCGTGTGTAGAGATTCTGAGCATGTGTAGAGATTCTGAGCGCATGTGGAGATTCTGAGCGCATGTGGAGATTCTGAGCGTGTGTGGAGATTCTGAGCGTGTGTAGAGATTCTGAGAGTGTGTGGAGATTCTGAGAGTGTGCAGATTCTTAGCGCAGGCGGACATCTTGTTTAAGCCGCTGAGGATGAATAATGGCAAGACAGGAAGGTTAAATGCAGGGAGGGGCATTGTGGGAAGGGGGACAGAGGGCCTTGGGTCTGAACCTCAGAAAACTAATCTGGCCCCAGAGTTTTAATATGAATGGGGTGCTGCAATGGCTTTACTCTTGATCAAGGGTACCGTGGCCTAGACGCCATTACTTTGGAGTGAGGAATGGGTGAATCTTCATTAGTGGTGACTTCATAACGTGAAAACCTAATCAATCTTTCTCTTTTCCTACCTCTCCTCCCCCTCCATCTCTCCCTCCCCCTCCCTCTGCCTTCCTCTCCCTCCCTCTCTCCCTATCCCTGTCCCCTCTCTCTCCCTCCCTCTCCCTCTGTCTCCCTCTCCCTGTCTCTTTCCTTTCCTCTCCCTCTCTCCCTCTCCCTGTCCCCCTCTCTCTCCTCGCCCTCTCTCCCTCTCTCTCTCCTTGCCTCCCCCTCTCTCCCTCTCTCCCACTCCCTCTCTCTCTCTTTCCCTCGCTCTCTCCTTGCCTGTCCCTCTCTCTGTAGATGTGCTGGGAGGGTATAATGGCACTATCTTTGCCTATGGGCAGACCTCCTCAGGAAAGACCCACACCATGGAGGTAAGAGCGGCTCGAAGCATCTCTGTGTCTCTCAGCAAATTAACAAATAACTGCAGCTACGTCAAAACAGCTGCTCAAAACTAATCGAGTCACTGTTTAAAAAGGTGGGTCAAATGTTCATTCTCAATGATATATTCCTATCAAATAAATTAAATTCATTTAAAATCAGCTTTATTGCTGTGATGCGTACAGGGTGTTGTATTGTCAAAACACACAAAAATGGGGCACAATCAGCAACATAACTATCTTCCTCTTTCCCTCTATCGGTGATTCGCCTCTGACTCACTGTGTCTGTTCTTCCTTCTTCTTCTTTTTCTCCATCTCTGTCCCTCTCTCTCTTTCTACCTCTCTCTTTCTGGCCCCCTCTCCCTCTCTGTCCCTTCTCCTCTCCCTCTATCTCTCTTCCTCTCCCTCTCCCTCTCTCCATTCTGCAGGGGAAGCTGCACGATAGACATGGGATGGGTATCATCCCCAGGATTGCTGAGGACATCTTTAACCATATCTTTGCCATGGACGAGAACCTGGAGTTCCACATCAAGGTATGGACAGAGGATGACCCCAATCCTAGCCTACTCTAAGGGTCGGGCATGTGGCCATCAGCCAACCCCCAGGTGCTCCTGGAAAACTGCATTAGTGCTGTGACAGATTCTCCACTTTTCTCTGATCCTACATCATTAATCACAGAGCACTGACACTTACTGAGCTCTTCACTGGGTCATTTAGAGTGCATCTGGCTTAATCGTTTAATCATGGACAGCAGGAACGAGGCAGATGTTATCAGACTTGGATAAAATAATTACATTCAATATTTTAACCATTTAGACGCCAGTATATTTCCTGAATATTTAGTTCTCATGATTTTTTTGGTTTTGTTGTATTTTTTGGTTGGTTAACATTCTCAGGGCTCTCCAGAATGTTCTCTTATAAAAACTTTTCTGACCAAATAAAGAATGAATGTATTGTCATGTAATGTAATCGTCAGATACGATTTTGATCCAAGTCATGATGAAATGAAGGTCAGTGACTCTCCAACAATGTTATTCACTGTGCCTTACTGTGGGCAACTCTGGAGTGGGATACTACATAAACCTTTGAGTCTCTTTCATCTAGAGGAAAATGGATGATGGTTCGTTGTGTTGTAAATACTGTATTTAATGGGAACAGGAATGCATATAGACATATTCATCTGTAATGGCCCCCTGTAGAAAAGACTCTTCTAATCTCGCTCTCTGAATATTAATATAGGTCATCACATCACAAGTTATATATCCTCGCTCTCTTTAATCCTCCCTCTCTGTCTCTTCCTCTCTCCCTCTTTATCCCCTCTTCCTCTCCTTCTCTCATCATTGCTATCTTTTTAGGTGTCCTATTTTGAGATCTATATGGATAAAATCCGTGACCTTTTGGATGGTAAGTACACAGTTTTGATAACATAACATAACATAACATAACATAACATAACATAACATAACATAACATAACATAACATAACATAACAAACATAACATAACATAACATAACATAACATAACATAACATAACATAACATAACATAACATAACGAGAACAGCAATTCAGCCCCAAGAATGTTCGCCATTTTCCTAAGTAAATTGTACCTGGTGCTCTTATTGCCTACAGACTAGATTGTGTCTAACACCGTATCAAGCCTGGTCTTGAAAACCTCCAGAGTTTCTCCCTCTACTACATGACCTGGCAGGTTATTTCACACATTGGCTACTCTCTACGTGAAAAAATACTTCCTACTGTCTGAATTTACAATTTGCTAATTTCCATTTATGTCCCCTCGTTCTACTAACAGAACTCAACCTTAATAATCTCTTGTAGTTCACTTTGTTAATACCCTTCATGGATTGAAAAGCCTCAGTCAAATCACCCCTAAGACTCCTTTTACTAAGCTTGAAGAGATTAAGCATCTTTAATTACATCACATTTATTTGGCGGACGCTTTTATCCAAAGCGACGTACAATAAGTACATACTGAAAATCATTGGAACAACTACAAAGCACAGGTCCGATAAAGTAAAATGCTCATTATGTAATGGTTATCCGTAGCTATGATCTTATTAAGGGCAGTTCACACAGTAAGCATTGGCTCGGTCAGAAAGTTACAGTAAATCAAACTAGGAGGCATGACAACACGCTACAACATCAGGATAACGATACGAGCGCAGTATGAGTGCTGGATGGAGATACACTTGTAACATGAAAGTGCTACAGGAACAAATTAGACAGATTCACATGATAAGGGCGATTCTAGATTGGGAGTGCCCTGCAGAGTAGTGATAGTTAGTCCAGGTACAGACTGAAGAGATGCGTCTTCAGACTAAGGCGGACGATGGGCAATGGAGGAGTGGTTTGTAGAGGAACAGAGAGTTCATGCCAGCAGTGGGGAGCTAGAGTGGAGAAGCTCCATGGTAGGGACGAGCGACAACCATTCATCCGGATGGGAGGGAGTACAAGTCACCCTGGTGATGCAGAGCGGAGTGGTTTAGCTGGCGTGTAGGATTGAATCATGTCCTGTAGGCAGGCGGGGGACTGTCTTGTTGGCTGCAGTGTAGGTGAGGGTCTGGACTTTGAACCTGACCCTGGCGGTGACTGGTAGCCAGTGGAGTGACCTCAGCAGGGGAGCGACATGAGAGAACTTAGAAAAGGTTGAAGGCAAGTTGGGCAGCAGCGTTCTGAATCAGTATGTCAGAATGGCACAGGCTGGCAGGCTTGCAAGGAGGGAGTTGCAGTAAGGGACGGGAGGTCATTGTAGCTGGGACGAGTAGCTGGGTGGAGTACGTCGTCAGATATGGCCGAATTGTCCTGATGTTGTACTTGAGGATTCAAACATATCTCAAGTCTTTCGTCATAGCTTTTATCTTTCATACCAGGAATCAATTTGGTTGCCCTTCTTTGAACCTTTTCCAGATCCTCTTTATTTAGAACCTCCCACTTTCATAGTTCTGAGTTTGGTGGAAAATGAAATCAACCCTTTCAGATATTCCTGTTTGTTCCCGATTCGTATCAATAAGAGCCAGTTGATTATTGACCCAGACATGGGGGACTATTCTGAGCTGTCATTCACGCCACAGGATGACATCATCTCATAATATTTTTTGCTTTCCCTGTCTCTGCTGCACGAGATAACAGACTGCATGTTTATGCGGCATTCTCTCTCTCTCGTTCTCTCTGTCTGTCTCTCTCTCTCAGTGACTAAGACCAACCTGGCTGTTCATGAGGATAAGAACAGGGTCCCTTATGTCAAGGTGAGTCAGGAAAAACATGAAAATGATGATACCTCATGCTCTGTACTGTTATTTAAACATGCTCTATGCTGTTATTTAAACATGGTCTATACTGTTATTTAAACATGCTCGAAACTTATTTAAACATGCTCTATGCTGCTATTTAAACATGCTCTATGCTGTTGTGAAAACCTTTCTCACCTGTCCTGGGGTGCCCCTCCCTCTCACTCAGGGCTGCACTGAGCGCTTTGTCTCCAGCCCTGAGGAAGTGATGGATGTGATTGACGAGGGCAAAGCCAATCGGCACGTTGCTGTCACCAGTGAGTCCCGCCTCCCTCTGGCTCCTGAGGGCTAGGATTGACTCTTGCTCTGCCCCTAATGTGCCCGCCCTGGGTAACCCTGTTGTGTTTGGCGTGTCGCTTTGTGACAGACATGAACGAGCACAGCAGCCGCAGCCACAGCATCTTCCTGATCAACATCAAGCAGGAGCACGTGGAGACCGAGCAGAAACTCAGCGGGAAGCTCTACCTGGTGGACCTGGCCGGGAGCGAGAAAGTGAGCGAGACTCAGCACGCTAACTCCACCCACTCAACGCATTAACTCCACCCACTCAGCACACTAACCCCACCCACTCAACGCATTAACTCCACCCACTCAATACACTATCTCCACCCACTCAGCACACTAACCCCACCCACTTAACACACTAACCCCACCCACTCAGCACGCTAACTCCACCCACTCAGCACGCTAACCCCACCCACTCAATCCTTTATCTCTGTCCACTCAGCACACTAACTGCACCAAATCAGCACACTAACCCCACCCACTCCACATGTAAACCACACCCACTCAGCGCACAAACTCCACCCACTCAACATGTAAACCCCCTCTGCTCAGCACACTAGCTCCACCCTCTCAGCATATGAACCCCACTTACTCAAAATATAAACAGCACTCACTCAAAGCACTAACTCCACCCACTCAGCACACCTACCCCAACCACTCAACGCACTAATGCCGCCCACTCTACACACTAACTCCACGCACTCCACGCGAGACCTCATCCACTCAACACATTAAAACCCCTCTACTCAGCATACAACACCACCCACAAAACACACAAACTCTACCCCCTCAACAGACTACAAATACGTTGCATGTTCTCTTTAACAAGCAGCTTAATGGTTGCCTTTGGGACGGTGGTAGTGTGTGCATTCAGCCAGCTTTTCCCCCCACAGGTCAGTAAGACTGGCGCTGAGGGAGCTGTCCTGGATGAAGCCAAGAACATTAACAAGTCCCTGTCCTCGCTGGGCAATGTCATCTCAGCCCTGGCTGAGGGAACGGTGAGCCTGGCGGCACCACACACGGCACCACGCACAGCACCACATCTACCATTATCAGCAACGTTTCAGAAACGTTAGGGGAGCGCTTACAGCACCACATCTATCATTATCAGAAATGTTTCAGAAGCGTTAGGGGAGTGCGCACAATACCACATCTACCATTATCAGCAACGTTTCAGAAATGTTAAGGAGTGCTTATACCACCACATCTATCATTATCAGCAACGTTTCAGAAACGTTAGGGGAGTGCTTATAGCAACACATCTATCATTATCAGCAACGTTTCAGAAAAGTTAGGGGAGTGCTTATAGCAACACATCTATCATTATCAACAATGTTTCAGAAACGTTAGGGGAGTGCTTATAGCAACACATCTATCATTATCAGCAATGTTTCAGAAATGTTAAGAGAGTGCGCATAGCACCACATCTATCATTATCAGCAATGTTTCATAAACATTAGGGGAGTGTGTTTCTAACGTGAAAATGTATTTGCCCCCTTCCTGATTTATTGCATGTTTGTCACACTGAATGGTTTCATATCATTAGACAAAATGTAATATTAGGCAATGGGTAACTGAGTAAATACAAAACAGTTTTTATAATAATTATTTCCTTTATTTAATGAACAAAAGTTATCAAATACCCATATCACCATATTAAAAAAAATGTATTTAAGTCACAAAAGATCCTAGAAAAACAAGAACTGCTGGCCTGTCTAGCCTCAGCGAAGGTCAGAGTTCATGACTGCACAATAAGAAAGTGACAGGGCAAAAATGGAATTCATGGGGGAGTAGCAAGGCTGAAACCCCTGCTAACCAAGAGAAACATTGCTCATAAAAGCACATGGATGATCCCTAAGCCTTTTTTTCTACGGGCAGATGAGTCAAAATTGGAACTTTTTGGAGGGCTAGGGTCCCATTATATCTGCCATAAAGCAAATACAGTATTTCACAGTAAGAAAATCATCCCAACAGTCCAACATGGCGGTGGTAGTGTTATGGTTGGGGATGCTTTGTTGCCTCAGGACCTGGACGGCATGTCATTATTGAAGGAACCATAAATTCTGCTCTGCACCAGAAAGAACGTCAAGTCATCTGTCTGTGAGCTGAAGCGTAATTGAGTTATGCAGCAAGACAATCATCCAAAACACAAAAGCAAGTCCACATCTGAATGGCTTTAAAGAAACTAATTTAAAGTTTTCGAGAAGCCTAGTCCTCATGTGAACCCAACAGAGATGTTGTGGCAGGACCTGAAACAAGCAGTTCATGCTTAAAGCAGTTCTACAAAGAAGAGCGGGCTAAAACTCCACAGCGATGTGGAAGACTGCTATCACATTATAGGAGGAGTACCATCAGTGACACTACTTGCATTATCTCTGTAAGCCTATCCATATGAACCATTTGTAGCACAGCTGCCTGCTGACTCATATGTAACCTGCATTAGCTACTGTTCACTTTTGAATGGTGATCCTAGATCTTTATTCAGCGGCCACTGTACCACACCATCAGTGAAACCAACTTGTTTCCCATGACGACGGCTTTCCAGTAGCACCACGCATGATTACAGTGTATATGGAAAACCCTGTATGCAGTTAGCTGTGTGACACAGAACTGAGGACCTTCTCATATTGCGCTCTGATTGCACATGTCCCCCTGACCACTCTGCTCTGTGTGCAGAAAACCCACGTGCCGTACCGGGACAGCAAGATGACCCGAATCCTGCAGGACTCGCTGGGGGGGAACTGCCGCACCACCATGTTCATCTGCTGCTCCCCCTCCAGCTACAACGACGCCGAGACCAAGAGCACCCTGATGTTTGGACAACGGTATCACACACACACACACACATACACACACACATGTACACACACACACACACACACACTCACACTCACTCACACACACACATTCACACACACGTACACACACACACACACTCACGCTCACTCACACACACACTCACACTCACTCACACACACATTCACACACACGTACACACACACACACACTCACACTCACTCACACACACACGTAAACACACACACACACACACACACTCACACACACTCACACTCACTCACACACACACATTCACACACACACGTACACACACACACACACACACACACAAACACACACTCACTCACTCACACACACACGTACACACACACACACACACACACACTCACGCTCACTCACACACACATTCACACACACGTACACACACACACACACACGTACACTCACTCACACACACACACATTCACTCACTCTCACTTCTGTCTCCCTCCCTCCCCCTCTCCACAGTGCTAAGACCATCAGGAACACAGCCTCTGTGAACCTGGAGCTGACGGCTGAGCAGTGGAAGAAGAAGTACGAGAAGGAGAAGGAGAAGAGCAAGACCCTGAAGGAGACCATCCAGCGGCTGGAGGCGGAGCTCAACCGCTGGCGTAATGGTGAGACTCCACCCACTCAGCACTGACTCCACCCATTACACTCTAGCCCCACCCACTCAGCATTGACTTCGCCCATTTCATACACTGACACCACCCACTCAGCACTGACTCCACCAATTCCATACACTAACCCCACCCACTCAGCAGTAACCCCACCCACTAAGCACTGAGTCTACTCATTCCGTACACTAACCCTACCAATTCAGCTCTGACTCCACCCACTCCATACCCTAACCCCACCCACTCAGCAGTGACTGCATCTTCTCATCACACTAACCCCACTCACTCAGCTCTGACTCCACCCACTCAGCACTGACTCACCTATTCCATACACTAGTCCCACCCACTCAGCACTGACTCCACTCATTCTATACACTAACCCCACCCACTCAGCTCTGACTCCACCCACTCCATACACTAACCCCACCCACTCAGCAGTGACTCCACCACTCCATACACAAACCCCACCCACTCAGCAGTGACTCCACCACTCCATACACAAACCCCACCCACTTAGCAGTGACTCCATCTTCTCATCACACTAACCCCACCCACTCAGCACTGACTCCACCACTCAGCACACTAACCCCACCCACTCAGCACTGACTCCACCACTCAGCACACTAACCCCACTCACTCAGCACTGACTCCACCCACTCGTCACTCTAACCCCACCCACTCAGCCCATCACAGAGCAGCTCTCATAGAGCCTGCAGTCACGGCCGCCCCTGACACGCCTCCTGTGTTTCCTCAGGAGAGAATGTTCCGGAGACGGAGCAGCTGAGCCCGGGAGCCATTAAGCTGGAGCCCAGCGATGAGCCGCCGCTGGATAACAGCTCCTCCATCGTGGTGAGGATCTCTGAGGAGGAGCGCCACAAGTACGAGGAGGAGATCCGTAAGCTCTACAAGCAGCTGGACGACAAGGTGAGACTCTCTCACACACAGGACACCGTATACACAGTATACACACTCTCTCACTGTACACACTCACGCACTGTACACACTCACACACTGTACACAGTATACCCACTATACACACTATACACACTCACACACTGTACACACTATATACACGCTCACACACAGGACACCATATACACAGTATACACACTCACACACTATACACACTCACACACTGTACACACTCACACACTGTACACAGTATACCCACTATACACACTATACACACTATACACACTCACACACATTCACATTCGCTCACACTGTACACAGTATACACACTATACACACTCACACACTGTACACACTATATACACTATACACACTATACACACTCACACACACTATACACACTATACACACACACAGTGCAAAATATACACACTATACACACTCACACACTGTACACAATATACCCACTATATACACTATACACACTATACACACTCACACACACTCACACACTGTACACAGTATACACACTATATACACACTCACACACAGGACACCGTATACACAGTATACACACTCACACACTATACACACTCACGCACTGTACACACTCACACACTGTACACAGTATACCCACTATACGCACTATACACACTCACACACATTCACAAACTGTACACAGTATACACGCTATACACACTCACACACTGTACACACTATATACACTATACACACTATACACACTCACACACACTATACACACTATATACACACACACACAGTGCAAAATATACACACTATACACACTCACACACTGTACACAATATACCCACTATATACACTATACACACTCACACACACACACACACACTTTATACAGTATACACACTATATACACTATATACACTATACACACTATATACACACTCACACACAGGACACAGTATACACACTATACACACTCACACACTATACACACTCACGCACTGTACACACTCACACACTGTACACAGTATACCCAATATATACACCATACACACTATACACACTCACACACATTCACACACTGTACACAGTATACACACTATATACACTATACACACTCACACCTTGTACACACACACACACTATACACACTATATACACACACACAGTGCAAAATATACACACTATACACACAAGCAGCTGGATGACAAGGTGAGACTCTCTCACACACAGGACACCGTATACACAGTACACACACTCACACACTGTACACAGTATACCCACTATATACACTATACACACTATACACACTCACACACACTGTACACAGTGTACACACTATATACACTATACACAGTATACACACTCACACACACTGTACACACTCACACACTGTACACAGTATACCCACTATATACACTATACACACTATACACACTCACACACTGTACACACTCACACACTGTACACAGTATACCCACTATATACACTATACACACTATACACACTCACACACTGTACACAGTATACACACTATACACACTCACACACTGTACACACTATATACACTATACACACTATACACACACACACAGTGCAAAATATACACACTGTACACACTCACACACTGTATACAATATACCCACTATATACACTATACACACTATACACACTCACACACACTCACACACTGTACACAGTATACACAGTATACACACTATATACACTATACACACTATATACACACTCACACACTGTACACAGTATACACACTATATACACTATACACACTCACACCCTGTACACACTATATACACTATACACACTATATACACACGCACAGTGCAAAATATACACTATACACACTCACACACTGTACACAGTATACCCACTATATATACTATACACACTATACACACTCACACACACTCACACACTCACACACTGTACACAGTATACACACTATATACACTATACACACTACACACACTCACACACTGTACACAGTATACACACTATATACACTATACACACTATATACACACTCACACACTTTACACAGTATACACACTATATACACTCACACACACTATGCACACTATATACACACTCATACACAGTGCAAAATATACACACTACACACTCACACACACTATACACAGTATACACAATATACACACTCACACACACTATTACACACTCACACACTATACACACTGTACACACTATTACACACTCACACACTATACACACTATAAACACACACTATACACACTATATGCACACTCACACACAGTGCACAATATACACACTATACACACTATATACACACACACAGAGTACACAGTATACACACTATACACAATATACACACACACACTAGACATTATACACACTATACACAATATACACACTCTCACACACTATACACACTATATACACACACATACTACACACACACTATACACAATATACACACACACACTATACATACTCATACACACACTATACACACACACACGCACACTACACACACACACACTATACACACTATACACACTCACACATACACACACACACTATACACATTCACATACACACACACGCTCACACATTATACCCACACACACATACCCTCACAAACACACACACTCACCGACTCACACACTCACACTCCCACACACTGTAAACACAATACACACTATACACATTCACACACACTATACACATTATACACACTATACACACAACACACAGACTCACACACTGTATACACAATACACTCACATGCACACTACACACTATACACACTATACACACACACTCACACACACACAGGCACACACACACTATACACATTATATGCACTGTACACACACTATACTCACTCACACATTGTGAACGCTATACACACTCGCATACTGTACAGACACCCGCACTATACACACACATACACACTATACACACACCTGCACTAAACACACACACACTATACACACCATACACACTCACACACACACACTATACACACTGTGGACATAATACTCACTATGCATACTCTCTATACACACTCTCATACACACACTATACACACACACTATACACAATACACACACACACACACACCCGCACTATACACACACACACACACGCACACTATACACACACCTGCACTAAACACACACACACTATACACACCATACACACTCACACACACACTATACTCAATACACACACACACACACGCACACACTATACACAATACACACACACACACTATACACACTGTGGACATAATACTCACTATACATACTCACTATACACACTCTCATACACACACTATACACACACACACTCTCACACACACTATACACAATACACACACACACCCGCACTATATACACACACACACACTATACACACTATACACAATACACACACACACACACACGCACACACGATACATAATACACACACACACTGTACACACTGTGGACATAATACTCACTATACATACTCACTATACACACTCTCATACACACACTATACGCACACACACTCACTCACTCACACACTCACACACACACATATTACTTTTCTATTGTTGTGCATGCATGAACATTTTTCTGAGTTCTCATGTGTGTGTATGTGTGTGTGTGTCTGTGTGTGTAGGATGATGAGATTAACCAGCAGAGCCAGCTTGTTGAGAAGCTGAAGGAGCAGATGCTGGACCAAGATGAGGTAAAGACGCATCCAGAGTTATGTGTCTGTTCGTTCGTCCGTTCGTCCGTCCATCTGTCCGTCTGTCTGTGCTTGTCTGCCTGTTTTCAGTTTGTATCTGCCAGTCTTAGTGTCCATATTTCTGTGTCTGCCTCTCTGTCTGAGCTCGTCTCTGCATCCTCATCTCAGTATAAACACTCTCTTACATTAATAATGAAGCTTTAACTCAAGCTCCTGGAGGCCTACAATACCTACAGAAAACCGGTTGTGTGCAGTCTGGCCAATCAGAGCCTTAAATTGAGCACTTAAATTCTGAAGCATGCTAAAAGCCTGCAGACACTGCGTCTGTCCTGGATTTTTGACATCTCTGCATTAGCCTAAGCCACTAAGGTATCCATCAGGTAACTGAACTCTGCTCCATGCCTCCCCCATGCAGTAAAATGCACTGAGCGTTTGTCCCATGCAGTACAATGCACTGAATTTGCAGTGTCTATCCCATGCAGTGAAATGCACTGAGCTGCGGTGTCTGTCACATGCAGTGAAATGCACTGAGCGTGCAGTGTCTGTCCCATGCAGTGAAATGCACTGAGCTGCAGTGTCTGTCACATGCAGTGAAATGCACTGAGCATGCAGTGTGTGTTCCATGCAGTGAAATGCACTGAGCATTCAGTGTGTGTCTCATGCAGTGAAATGCACAGAGCATGCAGTGTGTTCCATGCAGTGAAATGCACTGAGCTTGCAGGGTGGGTTCCATGCAGTGAAATGCACTGAGCATGCAGTGTCTGTCACATGCAGTGAAATGCACTGAGCGTGCAGTGTCTGCCCCATGCAGTGAAATGCACTGAGCGTGCAGTGTCTGCCCCATGCAGTGAAATGCACTGAGCATGCAGTGTGTGTTCCATGCAGTGAAATGCACTGAGAATTCAGTGTGTGTCTCATGCAGTGAAATGCACAGAGCATGCAGTGTGTTCCATGCAGTGAAATGCACTGAGCTTGCAGGGTGGGTTCCATGCAGTGAAATGCACTGAGCATGCAGTGTCTGTCCCATGTAGTGAAATGCACTGAGCCTGCAGTGTGTGTCCCATGCAGTGAAATCCACTGAGTGTGCCATGTGTGTTCCATGCAGTGAAATGCACTGAGCTGCAGTGTGTGTTCCATTTGGTGAAATGCACTGAGCTGCAGTGTCTGTCCCATGCAGTGAAATGAACTGAACTTGCTGCGTGTGTCCCCTAGCTCCTGGCCTCCACCCGTGGGGACAGTGAGAAGGTGCAGACAGAGCTGGGCCGGCTGCAGATGGAGAGTGACTGCGCCAAGGCGGAGGTGAAGGAGGTGCTGCAGGCCCTGGAGGAGCTGGCCGTCAACTACGACCAGAAGAGTCAGGAGGTGGAGGATAAGAGTCTGCAGAACAAGCTGCTGGCCGAGGAGCTGGCCCAGAAAATGGTCTGTTCTACTGCCCCACCTCCCTCCATCTGTCTGTTTACTGCCCCATCTCCCTCCTTCTGTCTGTTCTACTGCCCCATCTCCCTCCATCTGTCTGTTTACTGCCCCATCTCCCTCCATCTGTCTGTTTACTGCCCCATCTCCCTCCATCTGTCTGTTTAACTGCCCCATCTCCCTCCTCTGTCTGTTTACTGCCCCATCTCCCTCCATCTGTCTGTTCTACTGCCCCACCTCCCTCCATCTGTCTGTTTACTGCCCCATCTCCCTCCATCTGTCTGTTCTACTGCCCCACATCCCTCCATCTGTCTGTTTAACTGCCCCATCTCCCTCCTCTGTCTGTTTACTGCCCCATCTCCCTCCATCTGTCTGTTCTACTGCCCCACCTCCCTCCATCTGTCTGTTTACTGCCCCATCTCCCTCCATCTGTCTGTTCTACTGCCCCACCTCCCTCCATCTGTCTGTTTACTGCCCCATCTCCCTCTATCTGTCTGTTCTACTGCCCCATCTCCCTCCATCTGTCTGTTCTACTGCCCTACCTCCCTCCATCTGTCTGTTTACTGCCCCATCTCCCTCCATCTGTCTGTTCTACTGCCCCACCTCCCTCCATCTGTCTGTTTACTGCCCCATCTCCCTCCATCAGTCTGTTTAACTGCCCCATCTACCTCCATCTGTCTGTTCTACTGCCCCATCTCCCTCCATCTGTCTGTTTACTGCCCCATCTCCCTCCTTCTGTCTGTTCTACTGCCCCATCTCCCTCCATCTGTCTGTTTCTGCCCCATCTCCCTCCATCTGTCTGTTTAACTGCCCCATCTCCCTCCATCTGTCTGTTCTACTGCCCCACCTCCCTCCATCTGTCTGTTTACTGCCCCATCTCCCTCTATCTGTCTGTTCTACTGCCCCATCTCCCTCCATCTGTCTGTTCTACTGCCCCACCTCCCTCCATCTGTCTGTTTACTGCCCCATCTCCCTCCATCTGTCTGTTCTACTGCCCCACCTCCCTCCATCTGTCTGTTTACTGCCCCATCTCCCTCCATCAGTCTGTTTAACTGCCCCATCTACCTCCATCTTTATCTTTTACTGCCCCATCTCCCTCTATCTGTCTGTTCTACTGCCCCACCTCCCTCCATCTGTCTGTTTACTGCCCCATCTACCTCCATCTTTATCTTTTACTGCCCCATCTCCCTCCATCTGTCTGTTTAACTGCCCCGTCTCCCTCTGTCTGTCTGCTTAACTGCCCCACCTCCCTCCATCCGTCTGTTCTACTGCCCCATCTCCCTCCATCTGTCTGTTTACTGGCCCATCTCCCTCCATCTGTCTGTTCTACTGCCCCATCTTCCTCCATCTGTCTGTTTACTGCCCCATCTCCCTCCATCTGTCTGTTTACTGCCCCATCTCCCTCCCTCTGTCTAACTGCCCCATCTCCGTCCATCTGTCTGTTTAGCTGCCCCTTCTCCCTCCATCTGTCTGTTTACTGCCCCATCTTCCTCCATCTGTCTGTTTAACTGCCCCATCTCCCTCCATCTGTCTGTTTACTGCCCCATCTCCCTCCATCTGTCTGTTTTACTGCCCCATCTCCCTCTGTCTGTCTGTTCTACTGCCCCATCTCCGTCCATCTGTCTGTTTAGCTGCCCCTTCTCCCTCCATCTGTCTGTTTACTGCCCCATCTTCCTCCATCTGTCTGTTTAACTGCCCCATCTCCCTCCATCTGTCTGTTTACTGCCCCATCTCCCTCCATCTGTCTGTTTACTGCCCTATCTCCCTCCATCTGTCTGTTTACTGCCCCACATCCCTCCATCTGTCTGTTTACTGCCCTGTCTCCCTCCATCTTTCTCTTTTACTGCCCCATCTTCCTCCATCTGTCTGTTTAACTGCCACATCTCCCTCTATCTGTCTGTTTAATTTCCCCATCTCCCTCCATCTTTATCTTTTACTGCCCCATCTCTCTCCATCTTCCTTGTTTACACAGCCCTATAATTCCCAGCTCTTAATGCATCTGGAACGTTGTGTGTCCGAGTCACGCTGGATGAAAAGCATGTTTCAGGTGGCCTAATGAACCTCTCTCCCCTCCTCGCAGTCCCACCTGATGGCGATCGAGTCGGAGCTGTCCCGCATCCAGGAAGTCAGCGGCCACCAGAGGAAGCGCATCGCCGAGGTGCTCAACGGCCTGATGCGCGACCTCAGCGAGTTCAGCGCCATCGTGGGGAATGGCGAGATCAAGCTGGTGAGGCGCTGCGCCGCGAGAGCTGCAGGGGGAGCCGGGCACACACTGGCTTCAAATGCGTCGCATGCATCAAATGCATTAAATGCATTAAATGCTTCAAATGTGTCAGATCCATCAAATCCATCAAATGCATCAGTGAAATGCATCAAATTCATCACATGCCTGAAATGTGTCAAATACTTCAAATCCATCGAATGCATCAAATGCATCAAATGCATGTGTGCATTCCACATGCCTTCATCAGCCAGTGCAAGTAACTATCTCAAGAAAAGAAATATATTCACAAATCTTCCCTTTTCTTTCATTGGTCCACATTCTGTTTGCTTTATCAGAAACAAGTATTAATATTGCCAAAGTGTACCCATGTTGATATTATACCTGGGTACCAGGAAAGCATTGAAGGGAACCAAACACTCTCTCTCTCCCTGCCTCTCTTTCTCTCTCTGTCTGTCTCCTTCTCTCTTCCTCTCTCTCTCCTCTCTTCCTCTCTCTCTCTCTCCTCTCTCCCTCTCTCTCTCTCCCCTCTCCCTCTCTCCCTCACTCCCTCTCTCTCTCTCCTCTCTCTCTCCTCCCCTCCCTGTGCAGCCGGTGGAGATCAGCGGGGCGATTGAGGAGGAGTTCACCGTGGCGCGTCTCTACATCAGTAAGATAAAGTCGGAGGTGAAGTCCATGGTGAAGCGCTGCAGGCAGCTGGAGAGCCTGCAGCTGGAGTGCCATCGCAAGATGGAGGAGACCGGCCGCGAGCTGTCCTCCTGCCACCTGCTCATCTCACAGGTGTGTGTGTGTGTGTGTGCGTGCGTGTGTGTGTGAGAGAGAGAGAGAGAGTGTGTGTGTGTGTGTGAGAGAGAGAGAGAGAGAGAGTGTGTGTGTGTGTGTGTGTGCGCGTGTGTGAGAGAGAGAGAGAGAGAGTGTGTGTGTGTGTGTGTGTGTGTGTGTGTCTGAACTTGTAGTACTATCTTTGCAGGGACCAAATGTCCCTACAAGTATAGAAAGATGAGGAAAATTACACAATGTGGGGACCTTTTGCTGGCCCCACAAGGTCAAGAGGCTGTTTTAGGGTTAGGACTTAGGATTAGGGTTACAATTAGGTTATGGTTAGGGTTAAGGTTAGGCATGTAGTGGTTGGGGTTAAGCTGGCAGTATACTCAGTAAGAAAAAAGAACTTCAGGATTGAGAACCACCGGCGAACATGTCCACGAACACTGTTGTCGGTATACTCAGTGAGAACACAGCACCGTTTTATGTCACTCCTCGCCGCTGGGGGGCGCAGAATACTTTTGAGGCAGCTATTAACTGGGGTTGGAATCTCAACCAGACCTCCGTCTCGCGGCTACGCCATGGATGTATAAAGAGAAGGGCTACGCGAAATCACAACACAAAACAAAAAGTTTAAAGTGTTTAAATTGGCTTTAGTTCATCTAGCTATGCAAAAGAAGAAAAAAAGCGAAGGAGATGGTACGTTTGCCCTCTAAATCAGAGTAGGGCGGAGAATGGAGAGTTTTGTCTGTACATTCGGCAAACGCGGAGTTTAGACGAGGGGGTCCTCTTTCTCTTATTTCCAAATGTGTGCTAGGCATTTTGATTACTTGCTGAAATGAGAAGCACTATTCATAAAACATGCGGGAACTCACAGAAATCCCATCTCTACAGAAGAGAGATTGGCGTTGACTTTCCGTACATTAGCATGTGATGTCTGCCCTCTGAACTCTCAACCGTGACGTAACCAACTATGTGATATTTGGACCAATAGCTGAGAGGGAGAGGTCGGAGAACAAGAAAGAACTTTTCGAAAAGTTCTCCCTGGAGGCCGTCGCACTCTGCACCGTACGAACACACAACACCACGTCTTTTTGTTCGTCAGCTGTTCTGATTGCTTCGTTTTGCTCAAAAAGTTCTACTTCGCACGAAGTATACTGCCTACTTTAGGGTAAGGGTTAGGGTTAGAGGTTACGGAATGAATGTAGTCAATGGGAAGTCCTCACAAGTATAGCAACACATTTTTTACGTGTTTGTGTGTGTGTGTGAGAGAGTGTTTGTTCTGAAGGGTGTTTGTGTGTGTGTGAGTGTTCTGAAGTGTGTGTGTGTTTGTGTGTGTGTTCTGAAGTGTGTGTGTGTGTGTGTGTTCATGTGTGTGTTCTAAAGTGTGTTTGTGTGTGTTTGCAGCATGAGGCGAAGATCCGCTCGCTGACGGAGTACATGCAGAATGTGGAGCTGAAGAAGAGGCAGCTGGAGGATAACTATGATTCTCTGAGTGAGGAGCTCGCCAAACTGCAGGCCCAAGGTAGCGCACGCTACACACTGAACAACAACTCTGCACAACCTGACACAACACTACTACTCTACACAACCTAACACAGCACTACTCAACACTACACAACTCTGCACAACCTAACACAGCACTACTCAACACTACACAACTCTACACAACCTGACACAGCACTACTACTCTACACAGCACTACTCAACACTACACAACTCTGCACAACCTGACACAGCACTACTACTCTACACAGCACTACTCAACACTACACAACTCTGCACAACCTAACAGCACTACTCAACACTACACAAGACTATACAACTTTACACTACTCAACTCTACGCAACACTACACAACCTAACACAACACTACTCAGCACTACACAAGACTACATAACTATACGCTACACTACTCTGCACAACACTACTCAACTCTACACAACCTAACAGCACTACACAACACTACATAAGTCTCCACAACTATACACTACATACCTCTGCACAATAGTACACAACTACACAACTGCACAACGCTACACAACAACTCTACACAACACTACACAACTCTCCACAACATTGAAGTCAAGTCCAAACACCACAAAACAACCCAGTGTTGTGTTTTATTGTGCAACACTGAGTGTGGATCTGTGTGTACCCCAGACCCCACAGAAAGGTTGGATTTAGCCGGTTTATTGAAGAACAATGTGAAACACTGCCTGAAACTCTACCACTGTGGCTGACATGAATCATTTAGGCTCTTATTTCCAGTAATAGTGCGATGCTTGTGGGTGTTTCAGAAACCGTGCAGGAGGTGTCCAAGAAGGAGAGGCAGAAGGACATCGAGGAATCAGGCGATGTCAAGGTAACCATGGATACTGTCCAGAAAGGTTATTTACAAAGGTTCCAATTTGGAATGGGACTGATCTCTCACTTTCCCTCCCTCTCCTCCCCCCCCTCTCTCTCTCTCTCTCTGTCTCTCCCCTTTCCTCCCCCCCCCCTCTCAGAGGGCCCTGGAGCAGCAGATGGAGTCTCACCGCGAGTCCCACCACAAGCAGCTGGGCCGCCTGCGTGATGAGATCAACCAGAAGCAGAAGATCATCGATGACCTCACTGAGTCAGTGGCTCCTCCCACTTCACACAAAACCACACCCCTCCTCCCTCCCTCTCTCCTCCCTCCCTCCTCCGTCCCTGCTTCCTCCCTCCTCCATCCCTCCTTCCTCCCTCTCTCCTGTCTCCCTCCTCTGTCCCTCCTTCTCTCCTTCCTCCCTCCCTCCCCCCCTCCCTCCCATCGTTCCAGTTTCATTTTCCTCTTCCTCCTTCAGTGCATTTTTCACCACCTTGTTCACTCTTACATTTGGAATTGCAGCTTGTACAGTAAGATGGTGACAGAAGAACTTGGACAAAACTTAAAATACAGAAAATACAATAATAAAAATAAATTGCTTTTATTTGAATGATTTTAACCCCTTGTTTTAATTCTGATTTTGAAATGATGAATTGTATTTGTAGGCCTGCCATCTATTGGTGGAGTTTGGGAGAAAGTAGACTGGCCCGCTGTTGGTATAATTTGGGAGAGTGAAGACTGGTCCCTGTTTGTGCAGTTTGGGAGAGTGTAGATTGGCCCTGTTGGTGCAGTTTGGGAGAGTGTAGACTGGCCCCTGTTGGTGTAGTTTGGGAGAGTGTAGACTGGCCCCTGTTGGTGCAGTTTGGGAGAGAGTATACTGGTCCTGGTTGGTGCAGTTTGGGAGGGTGTAGACTGGTCCCTGTTGGTGCAGTTTGGGAGTGTGTAGACTGGCCCCTGTTGGTGTAGTTTGGGAGAGTGTAGACTGGCCCCTGTTGGTGCAGTTTGGGAGAGAGTATACTGGTCCTGGTTGGTGCAGTTTGGGAGGGTGTAGACTGGTCCCTGTTGGTGCAGTTTGGGAGTGTATAGACTGGTCCCTGTTGGTGCAGTTTGGGAGTGTATAGACTGGTCCCTGTTGGTGCAGTTTGGGAGAGTGTAGACTGACCTGTTGGTGCAGTTTGGGAGGGTGTAGACTGGTCCCTGTTGGTGCAGTTTGGGAGTGTGTAGACTGGCCCCTGTTGGTGCAGTTTGGGAGAGTGTAGACTGACCCCTGTTGGTGCAGTTTGGGTAAAGACTGGTAGCATGTAGCTCTTAGCCCTCCAGGGTAATGGCTTCTGTCCTGCCCTGGATAACACTCCAGCAGACCCCTGATCATTTTCAGCATAGCATGTTAATCACCTATCTCTTTCTCTCACTCTCTCTCTTCCTCTCCCCCCCTTTCTCTCTCTCTCCCCCCCCTTTCTCTCTCTCTCTCTCCCTCTCTCCCTCACCCTCTTTCTCTCTCCCATCTTTCTCTCTCTCTGTCAGTCGGAATCAGAAGTTGCAGTTGGAGCTGGAGCAGCTGCGCTCTGACTTTGAGCGTCTGAAGAGCCAGGAGCACCGCAAGAGCGCACAGCTGGAGGAGCTGACGTGAGTGTGTGCTGAACACTGCCCCTGAACACTGCACCGCACTGAACCCTACATCACACTGAACACTGCACCTGAACACTGCACCTAAACACCGCATCACACTGAACACTGCCCCTGAACACTACATCACACTGAACACTGCACCTGAACACTGCACCTGAACACCACATCACACTGAACACAGCCCCTGAACACTGCACCTAAACACTACATCCCACTGAACACTGCACCTGAACACCACATCGCACTGAACACTGCCCCTGAACACTGCACCTAAACACTACATCACACTGAACACTGCCCCTGAACACCACATCGCACTGAACACTACATCACACTGAACACTGCCCCTGAACACTGCACCGCACTGAACACTACATCACACCGAACACTGCCCCTGATCACTGCACCACCTTGAACATCAAATCACACTGAACACTGCCCCTGAACACCACATCGCACTGAAAAATGCACCGCACAGAACACCACATCACACTGGACACTGCCCCTGAACACTGCACCACGCTGAACACTGCCTCTGAACACCACATCACACTAAAAACTGTGCCACACAGAACACCACATCATAATGAACTGTACAAAATGAGTATTGTACCTTATCGAACCTGTGTTTTGTAGTTGTTCCAAAAACCTTTGGTATGCAATTATCATACGTCGCTTTGGATAAAAGCGTCTGCCAAATAAATGTAATGTAAATGTAAATTAACACTGCCTCAGAGTACAGAACCTCACTGAACACTGCCCCTGAACACGGCCCCTGAATGGCTTAACTGACTGAACACTGCCGTGCCACGGAACACCACCACATCACACTGAACTCTACATCCTCTAAACACTACATGCCATTCAGCATTGCGTGCTGTTGCACCCTATCACAATGAGCACTGCCGTGAACTGGGTGCACTGTTCATGTAATGAAGCAGTGCACCATGGGTAATAGTGTGAAGTGTTCTGTGCATGTAATGAAGCAGTGGACCATGGGTAATAGTGAGAGAAGTGCTCTGTGCTTGTAATGAAGCAGTGGGCCATGGGTAATAATCAGAAGTGCCCTGTGTACGTTATGAAGCAGTGCACCATGGGTAATTGTGAGAGAAGTGCTCTGTGCATTTAATGAAGCAGTGCATCATGGGTAACAGTGAGAAGTGCTCTGTGCATGTAATGAAGCAGTGCAGTATGGGTAATAGTGAGAAGTGCTCTGTGCATGTAATGAAGCAGTGCAGTATGGGTAATAGTGAGATTAGTGTTCTGTGCATGTAATGAAGCAGTGCACCATGGGTAACTGTGAGATAAGTGCTGTGTGCATGTAATGAAGCAGTGCAGATGCTGAGCTTTTCTCCTGATCAATTCAATTCAATTCAATAATGCTTTATTGGCATGACTGTATATAACAATATTGCCAAAGCAATTCACTATTAAACCATTAACAATAACAAATAAGACACGATTAATACAATAAATGAACAAACAAATAAATAACCAAAGCCAAACCTACAGACAATCTACAAGATAAATGACAAACACTAATAAGGACAATAATAAAGATATTTCTGTAACTCTGATCTCCCTCTGTATCAGATTTCTCCATGAGCGACACGAGCAGTCCAAGCAGGATCTTAAAGGGCTGGAGGAGACCGTGGTGAGTTTGCTTTATTTGAAGGGAAAACACAGAACTCGTTATGCCAGTACAGTCATTTGTTTTGCCTTTATCACATAGAAGCTCAGTACAGCTTCACACAACAGAACACAATTAGTGTGGCAGAACAAGGACAAATAAAGATTGGCAAACAAACTACAAAATCCACCACAGAAATGTATCCATAAACTACAATCAAAATGGTGGGGGCGTAGGCTGCTTTGCAGCTGTCACGCAGGTATGAAACATGAAATGAAACGACAAAGTGGATGAACCTGAGGTGCTTCTGAAACACAGTACCTGAATGCAAATACGTATTTCAAATACGTGTGTTTGAAAACTGTCCAGCCCTGAGGAGCAGAGCATGGCTGGTAAATAAATAAGACGAACATATAATGAATAAAATGAATGCTGTTCTTCTCTCAGGCCCGGGAACTCCAGACCCTCCACAACCTGCGCAAGCTTTTTGTTCAAGACCTTACGACTCGAGTCAAAAGAGTGAGTGTGGGAGGGGTTTCTCAGCCTGGCTTCTGATTGGCTGATTTAGGATTTATGTGGCTCCGCCTCCTCTCCCAGCTGAGTCAGTGCTGATCTCAGCCCTGCCCCCTTTCTCTCTCCATTCAGTTGAATTCAGAAGAATAAATGTGCTCAATATGTAATATGTACGCATATGCATATATAATGCAGAAGTATACATACTCTCTCTCTCTTTCTCTCTCACTCTTCTTCCCTCTCTCTTTCTCTCAGAGTTCAGAGATGGAGCCTGATGATAGTGGGGGGTATACCACCCAAAAACAGAAGATTTCCTTTCTTGAGAACAACCTGGACCAGCTTACAAAAGTTCACAAACAGGTGAGAGCCGGATGTGAGTGAAGCCATGGGATTGGATGGTGGGGATTGCGCTGACCTCTAATTGGCTCATACAGCCCAGTTCAGACTGTTGGGTCTGAGAGTATATTTCTGTTTTTATATTTCAAATTCTTATTCCTTTTTGTTGAGAGTCGTTATTTCACACACAAATATCAAGGAGGACAGACATAAGCAAACGATGGCAGCCATAAACAAACGATCGCTCAATTGAGCACACAGATTTCAGTGTTGTCCCTGTTTTGCATTGTGTTCTATGCAGCTGCATGTGTTTTAATGAATGAGGTTTGATTGGCTGCGAGTCCTGTCTGGATGCAGTTTGATTGGCTGGTAGTCCTGTCTGAATGCAGGAGTTTCTGTGAGTGAACATGGCAGGAGTTTCTGTGAGTGACCGTGGCAGGAGTTTCTCTGCCGTTCACTCACAGAAACATGAGGAGGTCTTTCTGGAGGACAGAGCTTTACTGTGCTCACATCCAGCAGTACTGTATGTCTGTGTGTGTGTGTGTGTGTGTGTGTAGATGCAGAACGTCCTCTCTCCTCATGCACCGGTACACTGCAGAGATGGGCACAGACACTGACCCCCTGTTCTGTGACTTTCTCCCATTTTCCTGCTTGTGTAAGCATTTTAGCACCATGTCCATCCAGCACCCATCACCTCCCCCTGCCCACCTTCTCTCTCTCTCTCTCCCCCTTGCCCTCCACCTCTCTCTCCCCCTGCCCTCCTTCTCTCTCTCTCTCCCCCTTGCCCTCCCCCTCTCTCTCTCTCTCTCTCTCTCCCCCCTGCCCTTCCTCTCCCTCTCTCCCCCTGCCCTCCCCCTCTCTCTCTCTCTCCCTCTCTCTCCCCCTCTCAGTCAGTACACGGTGGTACTCCAGCATGCTCTCGCTCGCGCGTCCGCTAGCAGCGCTCAGCGTAGCAGCGGTAGCCGCTCCAGAGGCGGGCCAGCTTTGACCCTCTCAGAGGGGGGTTTGGGTGTTAATGAGCATGACATTTCAGACTCTCCTCCGTCCTCTCCTCATTTCAAACTCTCCTCCTTCCTCTCCTGCTTTCCCCTGGCTCCGTGCAGAGAGCTGTAATGCTGGCAGGGGAGGCCACGCCCCCAGTGACCCCTCTCCGTCTCTGCCTCACTGTCGCCCCCTGCAGCTGGTACGTGACAATGCAGATCTGCGTTGTGAGCTTCCTAAACTGGAGAAACGTCTTCGGTCTACGGCTGAGAGGGTTAAGGCCCTGGAGGGTGCACTGAAGGAGGCCAAGGAGGGCGCCATGAAGGACCGGCGGCGCTACCAGCAGGAGGTGGAGCGCATCAAGGACGTCATGCGGTCCAAGAACCCTCTGCGGCGCCCCCACGCTGCGCAGATCGGTACTGCACCCTCACCGCCAAAACAGTCTCCCCTCTTTCCAGAGCAGTGCTACCAAACCCTGCTCCCTCAAATCTGCCATCCTGTAGGGTTTCACCAAATGACAAACTCATACCGCATTCAACAGCTAGAGATCATGTTGAGCTGCTAATTAGCAGAGTCAGGTGTGCCATATTAGGGTTGTAATGAAGACCTACAGGAGCAGGGTTGGGCAGCCCTGCTCTAGCTGTCGAATGAGGTGTGCTTTGTTAGGGTTGGAGTGTAAACCTCCAGGATGGTAGATCTCCAGGAACAGGGTTGGGCAGCCCTGCTCTAGCTATTGAATGAGGTGTTGCTTTGTTAGGGTTGGAGTGTAAACCTACAGGACAGTAGATCTCCAGGAGCAGGGTTATGCAGCCCTACTCTAGACTGTCTGAAAAGGGAAGTAATAGGTTGTGAGGCTGGTGTTCTGGTTGGCTCTGATTGGTTATAGGTCAGCAGCTGAGTTGACTTGAATGGCCGACCCTTAGCTGGAGCCTCGCCTAAGAAAATTGATTCCATTAGTTAGATTTTGGTTTATTAGCAAAGCATATTTGAACATCAGCGGGGTCTGGCTCATGTTGTAGTGTGGCTTGCAGTGTATAATGGTAAAGGAGCTGGCCTTGTAACCTGGGGGTTGCAGGTTTGATTCCCAGGTAGTACCCGCTCATTGCACCCTTGTGTAAGAGCATCTGATAACTGCCTGTAATGATGTAGTACTGCAGTCAGCCAGATTGAAGCTTGTGAGAGGCTGTAGGTGAGTGTATATACCACAGATATCTGCAGTCAGCCAGATTGACGCTTGTGAGAGGCTGTAGGTGAGTGTATATACCACAGATATCTGCAGTCAGCCAGACTGACGCTTGTGAGAGGCTGTAGGTGAGTGTATATACCACAGATATCTGCAGTCAGCCAGACTGACGCTTTTGGAAGGCTGTAGGTGAGTGTATATACCACAGATATCTGCAGTCAGCCAGACTGATGCTTGTGGAAGGCTGTAGGTGAGTGTATATACCACAGATATCTGAAGTGCAGGCTGATTGGATTTAAATTCTTTTTTTTTGTTTTCCAGCGAAGCCAATCAGGCCTGGACACTACCCAGCCTGCTCCCCCACCAACCCCCTGTTCGCCCGCCCCAGCGATCAGCCAATCACCTTCAGCAACGTGCTGTTCCACGGCCCCGCCCAGCCCGCTGCTCCTGCCCCTCCCTCCGCCCCCAGCGCGCCTGCCCACGCCCCCAGCACCGCCCCCAGCAGCACGTGAGTCACTGCCCCGCTGGGAGGGGTTAGGGAGAGAGGGAAGAGAAGTGCATGTAAATATAATATCGTCAGGTGTCTGGCCCTGCTACCCTCATGTCATGTGACGTGTGACTTCACTCGGGCTCTGTCTGATTGACAGGCTTCCAGCTGATGTCAGCAACAGCACAGTGAACTCAACAGAACCCCTGGACT
>CM077296.1:7222500-7252500 GCA_039654925.1 Anguilla pacifica
AATAAGTTAATCAATCAATAAATCAATCAATCAATCAATCAGTTAATCAATCAATCAGTCAATCAATCAGTTAATCAATCAGTCAGTCAATCAGTAAATCAGTCAATCAATCAATCAGTCAGTCAATCAATCAGTCAATCAGTAGAGTATAATAACCACTGCTTATAGACACAAAAAACATACAAAACACAGAAAAACACACAGTACCACCATTGTTTAGATCAAAAGTTTTTTCTTTTAAATGATTATATTTCTCTATGCCTCACCCTCTCTCTCCCTCTCTCTCTCTCCCTCTCTCCCTTCCTCTCTCTCTCTCTCTCCCTCCCTCTCTCTTGGAAGAACAGGTGAACAGTTCTTCCAAGGCCTTTCCTGTACATCCGCATGCTGCCCGTCAGCTTCTCCCCGATCCCTTCATCCTCTCCTCCTTCAGTTCCTCCACCTCTCCCTCCTTCCTGCTGCCCATAGCCTCTCTCTCTCTCCCTATTTCCCTCTGTTATCTGTAGGTACAGTGAAAAAACGTCTGCATAGAAACCATGGCAACATGCTGTAGCTCAGCTCTGAAGACCAGCAGTCTGCTTGCCCTTTGACATTCTCAGAGGGGGGGGGGGGGCGTTGGGGGGGGTGCAGTGTCAATGTATGCTGCTCCTCTCTTTCTTGAAAATGCAGCAAAGCAAACTCTTTTTGTGAAGTTGATTTTAGAAGACCCACCCCCCACCCCCCTCAAAATTCCTGTAAGTTTGGCTTTGCATTCACCTTAATGTTGTAGGATCCTGGGTATGGGGGGGGGCTTAGTATGGGGTATCTGTGCTCTACCTTTTGGGTGTGGGAAGATTTTTAACATGGAAATAATAATTATTTAAATGAAACGACATCACAGACCTAATGGAGGAAATGTGTCTCTCTGGATGAGTACCAATAGCAGGGAGATCTGTGTGAGCAGGTCTCTCTATAGTCTCTCTATAATGGTAATCTCTCTATAATGGTAATCTGTCTATAATGTTAATCTCTCTGTAATGTTATTCTATTTATAATGTTTTTATGGGAAAGTCCAACAGAAAAATTTACGGTGACCACGGCTCCCAGTTCACGCCAAACCCAAAGCTGTCGCCGCCCCCCCCCCCCCCCCCACCCCCCGTCCTGTGCTGTGGCTTAGCCTCTGTGCAACCGCACTCTCTTGCATCGCGCACACACACACACACACACACACACACACATACTCACACATACATGCCACACACACACGCACACATGCACACACGTGCGTACACAAGCGCACACACACATACACACATGCACACACATGCACACACATTCACGCACATACGCACGCGCACACACATTCACACACACACACACATACGCACACGCACTGCAGAGTGTGTGTGTGTGCATGTATAATGCCCTGCAGAGCTCAGCCAAGCCTTAATCAATGACAGCTATTGACATTCTAGCGTTTCAGTTATACGGAACAAGGCTATGCATACCTAATCGTGTATGTGTATGTGCGTTCTCCCTCGATAAACTGGCGTCAGTGCTGTTTTCGACTGCGCCCAGGTCAGAAGGTGCGCATGCTTTTGACGCAGTCCAGCTGAGAGGGGTACTTCAGGACCGCGACGGGAACGGCTAGCGCTTCGATGAGCGCTTTAATTACCTCACATCTGCTCATTCGCTGGTGCGCTGGGGTTGCAGTCGCTGTCATGGAGTCGGGGGGGGGGGGTTAGGCCTCAGCACGCAGAAGCAAAGCGCAGCCTGAGGTCATCACGCCGCTTGTCTTCTCTGGGCTTTTTGGCCTCTAAAGGCCTCCGTATTCAGCGAAGCTTCACGTGATTCATGGGTAGAAGCAGGCCTGGCAGGAACATTAGCTATTAGTAGTGAATTCAAATGACTGAGCTGTATAAGAACCATTATAGGGAGACGTTTTTTTTGTATACATATATACATATAAATATATATATAATTTTCTGAACTGTAACATATTGTCTATTTCACTTTGGCTGGATGTTTCTGTACTGATTATTAGCATTCCCCTGAAATGTATCTGTTGTAGTCTTCCCCTGCTTGTCAGTTATTGATGTAAACAGGAGAGATGGGAAAAAAGAAAAAAAAAATCATTTTACAGTAACTCTGTAGCAACTATTTTTATACACCACTATATTTAAACATTAATTTATGAAGTTTACATATCTTATTCTTTGCTCTATTTAAATATGCATTAAGTTGATGATTACTGTGGAATGTAATGTCTGTAAAAGTTTATTTTCTTTTCAAAATGGTGTTTTTATTTATTTATTTATTTATTTATTTATTTATTTATTTATTGTTGATAGTACTGCTGAATGCTAAGAAATCAATCTTGTAATAAGACAAGTCCCCTATACAGAAAGGAAATGATTAATTGCACGATCTCATTAACTGAAATACAGTTACCATCTCTGTATGTATGTGTGTGCGTGTATGCGTGCACGTGTGAGCACTATGTCTTCGTATTTGTGTTTGCAGAATAACTATTCCATTTGCAAGGCTAAAGCAAGATGTGTGGGATGCTCAACTAGCAGCTTAGTCCTTTTAGCAAATGGCTAGACTACTCAGAGACAAATAAGGGATAGGACAGCTGTGACATCACCTTACAGATAAAAATCAGAGAGAAGTTTCTCCAGTGGTCATTGGTGGAGACTACTGCATGTCTAATACCTATAGAGAGGAAGCGTAGGCACAGCATGTCCACCAATCATCATCAGTGTTGTTCTGTTGACTGTTACCAACATACTTTGTGATTGGTGGAGCTCCACTCAGTTTTCTGCCGGCAAGGTGATGTCACAGCTGTCTTGGTTAATTAGATAACTTGAACAGGAAGTCAGATGTGGTGGGTGGAGTCAGTGGCTCTCCCTGGGTGTAGGCCCAGACTGAGTGGTGGGTGGAGTCAGAGGCTCTCCCTGGGTGTAGGCTCAGACTGAGTGGTGGGTGGAGTCAGAGGCTCTCCCTGGGTGTAGGCTCAGACTGAGTGGTGGGCGGAGTCAGATTGCCTGCCTGGGTGTAGGCCCAGACTGAGTGGTGGGTAGAGTCAGTCATTGCCTTGCCAGCCAGCATTGGCATGTGACCCCCCCATTCTGGGTGTCCCTGCTCTCTGACCCCTTCTCGAGCCGGCCCCCTCCATGCCCCTCCCTGCCGGCCTCCTGATCAGACAGTCAGGAAAACGGGAGGGGCGGAGCCTGCTGCAGGGTCCAATCAGGGCCCTTCCACTCGGGCCTGCAGGCCAACAGTCCTTCAGAGCTTTAGGCCGGCTCACTGGCTCCGCCCACAAGGCTAACCTCCATGTCCCGCCTCCGTCCCGCCTGTCACTCACACGGTATCCGTCAGACTCCCGCCACTGTGTGTCCCGCAGAGAGGAGGCCGATGTGTTCGTTTCAGCAAGCGCCTAACGTTTGTCATTCAGTGCTAGCGGCTTCTGACCTGGTCAGTGTTAATTAACTGCTTTGATTGGTCGCGTGTGCATACGTTAATTAACTGCTTTGATTGGTCGCGTGTGCATACGTTAATAAACTGCTTTGATTGGTCGCGTGTGCATACGTTAATAAACTGCTTTGATTGGTCGCGGGTGCATACGTTAATAAACTGCTTTGATTGGTCGCGTGTGCATACGTTAATAAACTGCTTTGATTGGTCGCGTGTGCATACGTTAATAAACTGCTTTGATTGGTCGCGTGTGCGTACGGTCCGGCGTGCCCAAAAGAAAGACTGGAATCGCTCTTTTGAAAGTTAGAGTACACATTTTTCAGAATGTAACCATCCACACAATTGGGAGGAGTCGGGTTTCGTGTAATTTGTCTAACAATGCTGGCTTTTGCACTAGATAGGGGATATTCAACGGGGAATAACCTGATCACTTGTGTGTCTATCCACGTTTTCTGTCTGAGTTGTAACAAACTTATGATTTTGCGGTCATGTTAGTACAGTGCGTTATATACATTTAGCGAAACATAGGTGCACTTGGTAAAAAAAAAGGAATGGCGGATATTGTAGAGATTTAAAAAAAAAAGAAGAAAAAAAACGGAAGAAAATGTTGCCGATTGGACACGTGAAAACGTCACTGTTTTTCGCATTTATTTATTCATTTATTTACAAGTGTGTGAAATACTGCATGCAGTGCAACCTGACTCTAGCTTCTGAGAAATAAACGATCACTGAAGAAATAAAACCCATTAAAGAGGATCCTGTGTACATGCCAGTCGACTTGGTCTCTTCTTTCTCCCAGGCATCCTTTCCCATCTCTGCTAAGTGTGGGTTTGTCTATAAGACTTTGGAATGAGGTTATTAGATTAAATAGCATAGATTGATGCATGTAGCAATATGAAGAACTCACAATGTATTTACAAAAACATTATGATATTATAATGGTAGGGAGATAAAATGATCAGAGATCAGATCAACAGAAGTGCCTGATAACTGTTATTGTGCTACAGTCGTGGGTGGAGCTGGGGTCATGTGACCTGCAGTCTTTGCTCTGTGGGCCAATAAAACGAGGAGGAGAGAAGAGCAGGGTCAGACAAGGGTTGGTAATGCTTCCATGGCAACACTATCAACAGCAGTGGAGGGCTCCATTTTATGATGCCTTGTGTTTTTAATGGCTTTCACAATCATTGAGCTTGATTTCCCACCGCGCATTAGCCAAATAACATGATACGATACTAATAAACAACAAAAAAAAACGCACTGTGGGCATTACCAAAACATTTTAAAGCTGAAACGACTGATTTAAACGTAGAACGTGACTAACAATAACCTTTAGTCTATGCTGAATATATACCTGAACTAACTGCAGCACTTTGCACCACCACCAGAACCACGCCCCCCATACCCCAAAAAAACACCTGAGGAAGACCTAGCAAACCTTTCACAGTGAACATTCTGTTCAAAGGACAGGTTTTAAACAGAATACTTTTAATTTATATAGAATAAAACTCAATGTGTTAATTGAACAGGAGGTGCTCATATTTATATATCATTGTGTTCTCATTGTTCCATTTTTAGATTTGTTTAGGTGTATGTATTGAATCATACATTAGCAAATGAAACAGTCAAAACTCAAACAAATTAAAAGGTCTTAGAACTACTTCTAATTAGGTCAATCTTAATCCCAGTTTAGAATATTAGAAAAATCATCATTTTATGGAAAAACGTACGGGAATACTTCTGGTCCCAAATTTGATGAATTTGCATTTGTATGTAAAATGTCTTCTCTTTTAATCTAATCACACTTTCTTAGTCTATTCATAATACATAATTGTAATGCAAAAATCCACCCTAACATAAAGGCATGGTCACAGAATAAATTAGTGTGTGTGTGTGTGTATGAGTGTCTGCATATATGATGTATATGTGTCTGCACATGTGTATGTTTGTGTGTGTGTTCATGCTTACGTGTGTGTGTGCGTGCTTGCATGTATGTGTGTGTTCTTTAGTGTGTACTTGTGTGTGTGTATGTTAGTGTGTGTGTGCATGCTTGCATGTGTGTGTACACATGTATATGAGTGTGGACAGGTAATACTATCTTTGTGAGAACCAAATGTCCTCACAAGGATAGAAAGATGAGGAAAATTACGGAAAGTGAGGGCCTTTTGCTGGTCCTCACAATTTCAAGAGGCTGTTTTATGGTTAGGACTTAAGGTTAGGGTTAGAATTAGGTTAAGGTTAGGCATATAGTGGTTAGGTTTAGAGGTTACGGAATGAATGTAGTCAATGGAAATCAGTCGGAAGTCCTCACAAGTATAGCAGTACATAACTTTGTGTGTGTGTGTGTATGTACATGTGTGTGTGTGCGTGTTTATGTTCGTATATGTGTGCGTGCGTGCTTGCGTGCATGTGTGTGTATGCACGTGTATGTTAGTGTGAGAGTGTGTGTGTGCGTGTGAATGTGTGTGTGAATGTGTGTATGTTAGTGTGTGTGCGTGCATGCTTGCGTGCGTGTGAGTGTATGCACGTGCATGTTAGTGTGAGAGTGTGCATGTGTGTGAATGTGTGTATGTTATTGTGTGTGTGTATGTGCGTGTGTGTGTATGCGTGTGTATGTTAGTGTGTGTGCGTGCATGTGTGTGTATGCACGTGTATGGTAGTGTGAGAGTGTGTGTGTGTGTGAATGTGTGTATGTTAGTGTGTGTCTGGGTGTGTAAATTGACAGGTAGGAGTAAACAGTGATTGATGCGGGAGTAAACCAGGCCAAAGGCCGGTCCATAAACCCAGGTTACAGAGGGACACAGTTCACTCATTGCAGAGCCCACACACGAGGCTGTGCCTCTCTCTCCTGGGATAACCATCACTGGACCCCTCAGCAGACGCCCCCCGGCGGGTCGGGAACCTGTGAGTACGACACACCCCAACCCCGTCTTTCCTCGAAGCACAGCCTGCTCTCCCATCTCCGCTACAGAGACAGAAAGAGCGTTAAAGAGCGAAGCAAAGGTACGGCATTCAGGTAGGGAGGAAGTCACCTGAGACCAAAGCACTACGCAGAAACTTCCAGAAGTGATTTTCTTTTTGCAAAATCAATGTCTTTCTGAAACTGGAATGGATGGGTTTCTTGGACAGCACTTCTGTATTATGTGTATACTATATAATGTAGTTAGCCAGAAAGAGGGAGAGTCTTTCAGTTTTGTTGCTCTCATAAAACCTCAGTTAACCTGCGTCCGTTCATCACACCTTAATATTTATCAAGGTCAGAAACTAGCTCTAAATATTCTGTACAACAGGGGGTTGCTGAAGATTTCTAGAAGTGTGAAATACAGAGAACGATTCTTATGGTTGCAGGACTTTCTGTTTTTATGTAACCTGTAAAAAATACAGCCTCCAGTCAATGACTTGAAGATTTCTTAGGGATATTAATTTGACATTATTAATATCAAATACATTATTAAAAACTAAATTACTTTAATAACTTCATGTTTCATCGGCCTCACAGCTCAGAAAAACCATAGAAGAGGTATTTCAAGCATTTGACTAAAAACCACGCATTTCTATTTGTGATATTACAAAAATATACAAAGAAAATGTGAACTGTTGTCTTGGAAAATGTACTGTCTTTTATCCACATAGATGAATTCAGGTTCTGAAGTAATTATTACTCATAGTTATATTATTTATACTCAAGAGTTACAATACACCTGCAAACCAATAGGCATTCAATGATACTTAACTAGTGATAAGAACCTTTCTCATAATAGCTATTTTATGACATCACACTGATAACAAGGAACATTCCTTATGAACATAGTCTTTTATCCACACTGATAGGACAATAGGAATGTGTTCTAAAGGCACCTAATGTTGCAAAGTGCTCCATGCTGCGAACGTGACTTAAAAAGTATAATTTACTAAGGTCAGGAACTGAATAAGATAATAAACCTGAACAGTGAGACACAGTAAGATAGTAGCAGTAATAGTAGAGCAGAGAGATGGTGTGGGACCTACCAGTCCATCTGAACCCTGACCCTAACCCTAACCCTCCATCTGGAACCTTTTACACAAGAACAGTGCACACCTTCCAGGGCCTGATCAAATCATATTTGCTCAGGTTCAACAGAATATCCACACAGTATACAGATTTTGATGAGGCCACCAAAACCCTCTTCAACACATTAAAACCAAGGGGGGGGGGGTATTCTAGATCTTTCCTCAGACAGATCCAGAAGACATTGCTGACTACGAAACTACAAGACGCTAGAAGAACCGTCCCACTCATCACCATCTACTCTGCACTCAGGAAAGCAGCAAACAGGAACTCAAACAGAACCTGGCCAGGACCCTGCGAAACGCAGACCTGCTGCAGGACTACAAAATCATCTCTGCCTACAGAAGAAACAAGGACCTCAAAGACTGTCTGGTGAGCAGCAAACTACCAGAAATCAACACTGTACCCACACAAGACCTGATACTTTACAAACAGGCCACTGCAGTTAAGAACAACATGACAAACACAACATGCCATATTAAGCAAGCACTTAAAGTCAATGTATACAACTGCATAAAAGTTATGTAGTGTAATCACTGTAACATAAAATATGTAGGAGAATCAGGTAATAAGATTAGGACTAGATTAGTGCAACTCACATATAACATTAAAAATCATAAAAACACAGATAAGACACACACCTAGTCGCTCACTTCCTTTACCATGGACTTGAGGCACTATAAATATTGGGCCTTCAAACAAATGGACACCAGAGGCCAGACCAAATTCTTCCTTCTCCGGTACACAGTGCAAACTTCTCTTTCCCAAAGGGCCCTCATAAAGGGTAACTTGGGAAGGAAGGATTTTTCCTAATTTAACCCTCCATCTGAACCCTAACCCCTAACCCTCCATCTGAACCCTAACACTCCATCTGAACCCTAACCCCTAACCCTCCATCTGAACCCTAACCTCTAACCCTCCATCTGAACCCTAATGCCTAACCCTCTATCTGAACCATAACCCCTAACCTTCTATCTGAACCCTAACCCCTAACCCTCCATCTGAACCCTAACCCCTAACCCACCATCTGAACCCTAACCCCTAACCCTCCATCTGAACCCTAACCCCTAACCCTCCATCTGAACCCTAACCCCTAACACTTCATCTGAACCCTAACCCCTAATCCTCTATCTGAACCCTAACACTCCATCTGAACCCTAACCCCTAACCCTCCATCTGAAGCACAGAACCTGGAGCAGATTGCAGGAGGGATCTGTAAGCATTCAGAGAGAATCAAAATGGCTCCAAACTCATGTTAATCTGGGAATTATGCATGGTGTAAATCACAGTATAATACATGCAACAGATAGTGAGAAGTGTAATTGCAGCATATATTATTTTAATATGAAAGTGATCATTGCCATGTTTAAAACATCAAGTCAATGCAAACTAAAAATGACCTCTTTGGGTAAGGCTGATGTTTATGAAATGCAATTAATTAATGTAAAATTAAGGAAGGAATAGAAAGCCATCTTTATATATTCAGATTATTTAGATTAATATTATTATTGTACTGGCTTGGCAGAGGCTCTTATTTAGAACCATTAAAGCAGGATGAGTGAGTTTTATACCAAATAAGCGTAATCAGCAAAGATAAAGAGAAACACACAGTGTGTATCTTCAGCTCACACCATCACCTTCCTTCTCCATCAGCATATGATGTTCAGACAGGAAGCTGCGGAGATGTACAGGAAGTCCAGTGTGAATCCAGCCAAACGCTCAGTGGCAGAACGGCTCCAGGCCAGGGAAAATCAGGCCAATCAGACACAGGGATTTTGACCTGGGACAGAGGCAAACAGCGCCCCCTCTATGTTGTTCTGCCAATATCTGCCTCTTAACCCTGAGCTACACGTCTTTCTACTTAACTGTTCAGAGAGCAGACATTCCCAGAGGTTACCCTGAGGATACCAATCAGCATTTCAGTTAGCAGAAAAGTACTGTATGTCTTTAGGCTACAAAATATTTCAAACATTACGTTCTGTCAGAAAAACAAGTGGACATAGATGGAAATGAGTAAAGTGTAAATTTGGCACTGATATCAGGATGTTTTTTTACTTAGAGAAAGCTGTCAAAGCAACTGCTAGAGCAGTTTGGCTGGTCATGTAGTACAAACAGGCCTTCAGAGTGCTCAAAAGCAGGCTTCATGCAGAACTAGATACTCTGTAAATGGTTCGTAGCGGATGAGTCTAGATGGGCTGAATGGCCCGTTCTCCTCATTATGTATTCTTATGTTCTTATGTTCTAGATGGGCTATATGGCCTGTTCTCCTCATTATGTGTTCTTATGTTCTAGATGGGCTGAATGGCCTGTTCTCCTCATTATGTATTCTTATGTTCTTAAGTTCTAGATGGGCTATATGGCCTGTTCTCCTCATTATGTGTTCTTATGTTCTTAAGTTCTAGATGGGCTATATGGCCTGTTCTCCTCATTATGTGTTCTTATGTTCTTAAGTTCTAGATGGGCTGAATGACCTGTTCTCCTCATTATGTATTCTTATGTTCTTAAGTTCTAGATGGGCTATATGGCCCGTTCTCCTCATTATGTGTTCTTATGTTCTTAAGTTCTAGATGGGCTATATGGCCTGTTCTCCTCATTATGTGTTCTTATGTTCTAGATGGGCTGAATGGCCTGTTCTCCTCATTATGTATTCTTATGTTCTTAAGTTCTAGATGGGCTATATGGCCCGTTCTCCTCATTATGTATTCTTATGTTCTTAAGTTCTAGATGGGCTATATGGCCTGTTCTCCTCATTATGTGTTCTTATGTTCTTAAGTTCTAGATGGACTGAATGGCCTGTTCTCCTCATCATGTATTCTTATGTTCTTAAGTTCTAGATGGGCTATATGGCCCGTTCTCCTCATTATGTGTTCTTATGTTCTTATTAGGTGAAAAAGCACCAACGCATTACTCTTGTGACCCCAAATGTTAAAGAATAAGCAAAGCATTGGTGCTCTGGAAATCGTGATCTTGTGGAGAACCGAAAATGAGCAATCTAGATGATCACACTGCCGACCCGCCCCCGCCCCCCCCCTTGCTCAGTACTTTTTGTTTGTCTCCACAGATCTCAGAGGCAGTGCCTAACTCACCCTTAGAGATGCCATGGCAACCCACGGGACAGGCAACAGTGTGCGGCACCGTGGTGATGCTAAGGATCACCACGGCAACGCCCCGCCTTCAGAAACCGAGATGCATGGTGAGTCGCCCCTCCCTCCAGTGGCTGAAAGCCAATGAATGAACAACCAACCCTCCCTTTAATGACTGATAACCAATCAGTGACATGCCAGCCACCCATGTGATGGCCAATAACCAATCAATGAATTGCATTTTCATGATGACTGAAGTAGATTCTTGCATGTAAATAAAGGATGATTCCCTTTCAAGAGCCAATCCATGAATACAATGCAGGGATGGACAGTATTTAATCTACATTTACTTGTATATATTTCATATATAATATGGGTTTGCTTTTTTGTGTAGTTTCATACCTCTGTGCAACCTGCAAATCAGCCTACACTTACACCATTTTGATTATAGTTTATGGATAAGATATTTTGTATACAGGATACATTAGCATTTAGCATTTCTTTGGCCAATGTCTGAGGTATATCTGCATAAATGAAATTAATGGCGATTGACAATCACATGTAAATTAGCACTGAGGCAGAAAAGGGTTTATGGGTGTGTGTGTGTGTTGTGTGTGTGTGTGTGCGTGTGCGTGTGTGTGTGTATGTGTGTGTGTGTGTGTGTGTGTGTGTGTGTTGTGTGTGTGTGTGTGCGTGTGCATGTTTGTGTGTATGTGTGTGTGTGTGTGTGTTGTGTGTGTGTGCGTGTGCATGTGTATGTTCATATGTGCGTGTTCATGTGTGTGTGTGCGTGTGTGTGTGTGTGCGTGTGTGTGTGTATGTGTGTGTGTGTGTGTGTGTGTGTGTGTGTGTGTGCGTGTGCATGTTTGTGTGTATGTGTGTGTGTGTGTGTGTTGTGTGTGTGTGCGTGTGCATGTGTATGTTCATATGTGCGTGTTCATGTGTGTGTGTGCGTGTGTGTGTGTGTGTGTGGGTGTGCGTGCATGCTTGTGTTCACGTGCGCATGTGCGTGTGCATGTGTGTGTTTGTGTGTGTGTGCGTGTGTGCGTGTACGTGTGTTCGTGTGTGTGTATGTGTGTGCGTGCGTGTGTATGTTCATGTGTGTGTGTGTGTTTATGTGTGTGTGTGTGTGTGTGTGTGTGTTCATGTGTGTGCATATGTGTGCATATGTGTGTGCATGCGTGTGTGTTTGTGTGTGTGTGTGCACATGTGTGTGTGTGTGTGTGTGTGCAGGTACCGTGGAGGCTGAGCCTGAAGAAGATGATTTGATTCAGTGGAAGAGACACATAGAGGTAAGGAAAGTGATTGATAGCTGTCTGTTTCCAGGTTTTTGTTAGTAAGCATTTTTGTATGTTAACCATTTTAACAAAATGCAACAAAACATGTAAGCCATCAGGCCTGGGGAGACGAAGACTCTGAATAACCTAGGACACGGTGAAAAGATTGAGAACATAGAGCACAGCATCTGATCAAAGACATAGAGCTGCGTGGCCTTTGTTTGAGCTGCACCAAAAGCAAGACAGTGGGGGGCATAAGAGCACTAATTTCAGCTTGGTTTCAGTTTCACTTTTTATTATGATCTTGATTCCTTTAGAGAGTCGTGCTCTGACATGGAGCCAGAAGGATTTAGGTGTGTTTCAGCTCAAGTTCTTAATTTAAGCCACTGATTTGGCTGAAGAGTTCACACACCTTGTTTCTGAGGTCCAAATTGGCTGCTGACGGAAAGGAAACCACAGGAATCTGCAGACACTTCAGCCCTCCAGAGCTGGATTTTGAAGTCCCAGGACTTAAATCTAAACTTAACGATGACCTTGAATATGAAATGTGCTTTTCATGAGCCCTCAGAGAAACCCTCTTTAACTGAACTGAGAAACAGGTGAAAGGTGACACAAACACTCCCTGTGGAATTGAATGAATGCATGATTTCATCAGTTGTTCTCTGTTGCCGTGACGACGGCCCTGCAGCAGGTGAAGGCGGAGCTTCTGGAGCAGATGCAGGTGTCAGTCAGCGACCTCCTGGACAAGGCCATCTCAGAGTCCCTGCAGTCATACCCCCGCCATGGCCACCTCGTTGCCAAGGGCGACAGCCTGGCCAAGGGAAAGTCCAGGAGGTGAGGTCACTGAACCAGGTTTCAGAATGCCCCCACTCACAGACAGCAGGTGTGCACTTCTCTTAAATAACTCCTGGGCTGCTAGGCGATTCATTTTGAGGCACTGTTATATAACAACATAACATAAAATAACATAACAAAGCATAACATCGAATAGCATGGCATAGCATAGCATAACATAACATAACATAGCATTGCTTATCATAGCATAGCATAGCAGAGCACAGCATAATATAATGATAAACTGGCCATTCAGCCCAACAATGCTCATCATTTTCCTACCACTAAAGAGTGCTCACCACTCACCTACAAACTATATAGTCTCTAGCACCATATCAAGCCTAGTCTTGAAAACCCTCAGTGTTTCTGCCTCTACTACATTCACAACATACTACTGCATTTCAGATTTAACACACATCTACGAAGGACACACGGTGCATCACCAGGAAAAACTTCAAAAAAACTGCCATCAGCCTCTGCTGCTCCGTCTCAGGAGTGGTCCGGCATCCTTAATGAGCTGAAATTCTAGCAAAACTTACTGCTGACATGTTTCACCCTGTTCTAATTTATTTATTTTATTTATTTCCAGAACTGACAAAATGGAAGACAGAAAGGTGTTTATGAACAGAAGATCAATACTAGAGTGAGTATGTGAACAGGGCCGTCTTGTGGCATACATGCTCTATGTGGTTGTTTAGGGCCATAACCGCTAGGGGGGGCCACACGACCATTGAGGGGGGGCCACATGACCCAATGTTTATCTAAGGTAAATAACGCTATTTTCGTAATTACATTATTCATCCCCTATCGCGGAACTAGCGGTATTTCATAACAATGCAATGTAAGAAGGATTAGGGCCACCAAAATCCTAGGGCCCACCCTGTATGTGAACTCCCCCAAATGAGCCCCCCCAAAAACTATAACCTCATATTTGGTGGGGTCACTAGAATGATGTCTGAGATCACAATCCCCTCCATCAGTGAGTATAATCTCTCCCATAGTCCAGCCCTTCCCAGGCCACAATTTTCACAGATCCCTGAGGGCAAATCCCCCCCCCCCCCGCCCCAAAAAAAGCCAGAATGTAGTTCATCATCTCTGCTTAAGTACATCAGACGCAAACCAAAGGTAATTCACTCATAACCGATTACGCCAGGAAGCACAGCTCGCCCCTTTGTGCGGTGAAAGAGCAGACTACGAGGCAGAATCATTTTGGCGGCGTCACACAGGAACACAGTCATCTTCACAGTGAAATCTGGTTCTTCTGGTCTCAAAGTGACCAAAATCAACATAAACACTGTCTGAGTCAACCTAGAGTCAACAACGGCTGGCATTTTTAGCATGACTCAAATACAATGGGAGTCTGTGTACCTGTGGGTAGCATGCATTAAATGCACTCCAAACAACCCTCACAGTAACCTCTCACCTAGTTGCTCAGCAATCTCAGAAATACAGTTCATTTGGCAATTGTGCGTACAGTATATATGTACTACATGGCCAAAAGTATGTGGACACCTGACATCCAACATCTGATCAAAAATTTTGGGCATTAATATGGAGTTGGTCCAGCCTTTGTTGCAATAACAACCTCCACTATTCTGGGAAGGCTTTATACTAGATGCTGCAGGGATTTGCTTCCATTGAGCCAGAAGAGCATTAGTGAGGTTGAGCACTGATTGGGCAATTAGGCCAGGCTCGCAGTTGGCCTTTCCGATTGATCCCAAAGATATAGGATGGGGTTGAGGTCAGGGCTCTGTGCAAGCCAGTCAAGTTCTTCCACACCGTTCATGACAAAACCATTTCTATATGGACCTCGCTGTGTGCCCGGTGGCATGGTCATGCTGATACAGGTAAGGGCCTTCGACCAAACTGTTGGGAAAGAGCAGAATTGTCTAGAATGTTACTGTATGATGTAGCATTAAGATTAGCCTTTAACAGAACTAAGGGGCCGAGCCCAAACCATGAAAAAACAGCCCCAGTCCAAGGGATGTCCAGATACTTTTGGTCATATAGTGAATTTGATAGATAATTTGCCAAAACCTCTTCTTTGGATGCGCAATACATATGTACTGTGAAGGGAAAACTGAATATTCACTTTTATTTTGATGGGTGACATTTAAGGACCTCTCCTTCCTTCTCCACAGTGAGCTGTTTGAGATCAACCACATCCGGACCATCTACCACATGTTCATAGCTGCTCTGTTCCTCTTCATCTTCAGCACCTTGGCGGTGGACTACATCGATCAGGGCAGGTAGGGCGGAGAATATGAGGAATCACTGAATGGTTAGGGTATCAGTAGCCTGTTTAGCCCTGTTTAGCCCTGTTTAGACCTGTTCAGCCCTGTTCAGCCCTGTTTAGCCCTGTTTAGCCCTGTTTAGTCTTGTTTAGCGCTGGTCAGCCCTATTTAGTCCTGTTTAGCCCTGTTCAGCCCTGTTTAGTGCTGTTTAACCCTGTTTAGTCCTGTTTAGCCCTGTTCAACCCTGTTTTGCGGGTCCAGCCCTGCTTCCCGTGTTGTTTGGTTATGGAGTATGACCCTGCCAGGCTTGTGCTGGAGTTTGACCTCCTGTCCTACGCGTTTGGGAAGCTCTCCACTGTGCTGTGGGCCTGGCTGCTCATGTTCAGCTACACCCTGGCTGGACCGTACCACGTCCTGGGAACCTGGGGGGGACTCTACCACTCCAGCCGCTTCAAAGGGGTGCTTACGGCGGGGTCCGGGCTAGTGCTGGCAGCAATGCAGACGTGCATTCTGGGTATTTTCCCCATTTACACGGTCATTCACCACCAGCTGCCCCCCGCCTCACGATTCATCATCATTCTGGAGCAGGTAGGGTCACCAACAGGCCCCCATCAGCTGGGACGTCCCATATCTGTCATGTATTCTAGTTTGTCATATGTAGCCCTCTTGTGCATCATGCTTTTGTATTGCTACCCTGTGCAAAAAATGTTATTTATTAGGGTTAATAGATATATAATCGTAATTAAATAAGATCATAGCATTACAGGTCCCAGCAGCATTCCACCTCTCCCCCATCACACCTTAGCACACCTGAGTGCGCTGTTTAATGTGCTCAGTTACTGCTGGCAATGGGAGGGGCACTCACACGGCAGGTAAATCGCTGATGGGATGTTGGGCCTAAATGGGACAGAGTGTGTGGAGGTGGGTGTGTGATAGGAACACACAGGTGTGTGGAGGTGAGCGTGTGGAGGAGGGTGTGTGAGAGGAACACACAGGTGTTTGGAGGTGGCGTGTAGAGGTAGGTGTGTGAAGGTGAGTGTGTGGAGGTAGGTGTGTGGAGGAAAACACAGGTGTGTGGAGCTGTGTGTGTGGAGGTGAGTGTGCGGAGGTGGGTGTGTGGAGGAAAACACAGGCTCACAGTCAGAGAGCAGGACAGAGAAACAGCTGGCAACCTGCTGGAACAGCAGCTACTGACCCACAGCCCTGGCAAAGCACACTGTGCCAAGCCTTACTGGCAGAGGGAAAAGAAAGCACTCTGCGTAATGAGGGTATCAATATCACCATGACCGCCACACCTGTTAGATGACCCCTCTTTTGGCTTCAGTGCCTTGGCAAGACGCTAGCATCCAAAGTCTGCCGCTCTGGCCTGCCAGTTTAAGGCAAACGGCTGGCCAGGAAGGCCGTGTCTGAGGACTCATTAGCTAATGCTGAGATGGCAAAGGCAAGGCTGAGTGAGTCACTTCCGCTAGCGGTAAACATCACGCTCACTGACTGATTCAGTCAGAGATAAAGCAGGGCTGGAGTGCGGGGGGGGGAAGCAGGGAGGAACAGTGTGAGAGAGAGGAGGAGTGTGAGAGAGGAGTGAGAGAGAGTGGAGGATTGTAACAGAGGAGTGTGAAATATAGGAGGAGTGAGAGAGAGTGGAGGAATATGAGAGAGGACGAGTGTGAGATATAGGAGGAGTGAGAGTGGAGGAGTGTGAGAGAGGAGAAGTGTAAGAGGAGGAGTGTGAGAGAGGAGTGAGAGAGTGGAGGAGCGTGAGAGGAGGAGTATAAGAGGAGTGTAAGAAAGAAGAGGAGTATGAGAGAAGAGGAGTGTGAGAGAGTGGAGGAGTATGAGAGGAGGAGTGTGAGAGAGGAGAAGTGTAAGAGGAGGAGTGTGAGAGAGGACTGAGAGAGTGGAGGAGCGTGAGAGGAGGAGTGTGAGAGAGGAGGAGTGTGAGAGAGTGGTGGAGTGTGAGAGAGGAGGAGTGTGAGAGATGAGGAGTGTGAGAGAGTGGATGAGTGTGAGAGATGAGGAGTGTGAGAGAGTGGCGGAGTGTGAGAGAGGAGGAGTGTGAGATATAGGAGGAGTGAGAGTGGAGGAGTGTGAGAGAGGAGAAGTGTAAGAGGAGGAGTGTGAGAGAGGAGTGAGAGAGTGGAGGAGCGTGAGAGGAGGAGTATAAGAGGAGTGTAAGAAAGAAGAGGAGTATGAGAGAAGAGGAGTGTGAGAGAGTGGAGGAGTATGAGAGGAGGAGTGTGAGAGAGGAGAAGTGTAAGAGGAGGAGTGTGAGAGAGGACTGAGAGAGTGGAGGAGCGTGAGAGGAGGAGTGTGAGAGAGGAGGAGTGTGAGAGAGTGGTGGAGTGTGAGAGAGGAGGAGTGTGAGAGATGAGGAGTGTGAGAGAGTGGATGAGTGTGAGAGATGAGGAGTGTGAGAGAGTGGCGGAGTGTGAGAGAGGAGGAGTGTGAGAGAGTGGAGGAGTGTGAGAGATGAGGAGTGTGAGAGAGTGGAGGAGTGTGAGAGAGGAGGAGTGTGAGTGAGTGGCGGAGTGTGAGAGATGAGGAGTGAGAGAGTGGAGGAGTGTAAGAGAGTGGCGGAGTGTGAGAGAGTGGCGGAGCATGAGAGGAGGAGTATAAGTGGAGGAGTGTGAGAGAGTGGAGGTGCGTGAGAGGAGGAGTGTAAGAGAGTGGCGGAGTGTGAGAGTGGAGGAGCGTGAGAGAGAGGGGACATTTTCCTGGCCTTTCCAGCCCTCCGCTCTGCTGACCTGTACTTCAGCGATGTCTCAAACACATTGTTTTCCTGAGTGTTTCTGCCCAAGGACCAGTGTTAGGGGCCTGATATTTCTATGGCCAGGCAAGTGGGGTGATGAGCGAGCATTTTCCACAAAGAAGGGACATTTAGCCTCTTTGAGGCATCTTTAGTTCAGCTGTGACCCTCGGGCGATAGAAACCATTACTCTACATTAGCGGCATTTATCAGAAGCCATTATCCTGAGTGGCTCACTGAAGGAAGTGGACAGGGTTTCTGAACAGCTCAATAAATGCCCTGGCAGCTGCAGGATAGGATCGGTAGCACGCTGATTCTTCTCTTTGCTTTTAGATCCGCTTCCTGATGAAAAGCTATTCATTCATCCGGGAGAATGTTCCAGAAGTCATACACAAGACAAAACAGGGTAATATCTCAAAATACTACAATACCACTGCGCTATATATTCACTCTGTTACCTGACTTCACAAGCAAGCCCAGAGATTTCAAGCTGAAATCGAGGAGGACACAACTGGCAGTATGCAATTCAATCATTGATTGACAGAAGGATCCACACACCTTCTTTCCGAGGCCTATTATTGGCTGCTGATTTAAAAGAAACCAAAAATACTTCCTGTCCCTCCTGGTCAAGAGCTTGAGAGCCCTGAGCTAGCAGCTTAACGTGTCTAGAGCCAAAAGCAGCGGACCCCATCCCTGGTCCTGGAGATCCACAGGCTCTACAGCCTTTTCTTTTCACATTTGAAATCCACATTTGAGACCCTTTGAAACTGGGTTAGAATGTAAGCTAGCTCTATACTAGGTTCACCATCACTTGTTACCAAGCCAATATTAAAATTCAGCTGGGTTTTAGGTCAAAATGGTCCCACAGCATGCTTGTTATCCTAGCTAGCTAGCTAGCTAACTGTTGAATTACATTCAAAACAGAAGCTACAATAAACGCAATTGTATACAGTGATATGGAAGAAAATGTTTCCTGTAGCTATGAGTTAAGTACAGAACGTCTATTCTACTGTCCAAATAAGGGAGGATTCCATGTTTTGTGGGATGATTGTCAACCCTAAATCAAGCTATAAGCTAAAGTAAATACAACCGTGATTCAGCGTTGTCGTCAAGAGTGAGATTAGACATTGAAAAGGGGAGGGGATGTAACAATAATTCAAAATCTAAAGAATGACCTTGCTGTTTAACTGCTTTAGAATGTTGGATTTTGTACATCATTAATTTTAGAACTGTTAAAAGGCCAATGTGGCCGGTTATTGAAAATTAATTCACACGCTTGGACCAATCAGATTTGAGTATTCAGCCAAGCCATTGTATAATTAGTGCTAAAATTAGACCCTATGGTCTAGGACAAGCATTTGGGGTCCCCTAGTAATATGTTGCTTTAACTCTTTAAGGTGTGAGATCACAAATATGTGTTTAGAATGTTCTTAACTGAACATTCTAATGCTGATGTCACAATCGCTACTGGTAACTGAAAGTCATGGAGTTCTAGAACACTCAGAATTTTGAAAAAACATTAAAAAGACAAAAAACCCTACTTTTCAAAGGGTTAGCCTGCTGCATTCAGTAAAGTCTAACTGAGCTGTATCTGTTATTCAGGGATATCTCTCAGATTGCCCACATTCTCCAGCTATTTGTACTTCCTCTTCTGCCCGACGCTGATCTACAGGGAGTCCTACCCCAGGTGAGGCCAAGGCTCATACACAACCATACATTTAATTTCTTTCTTTTTTTGCAGTACACACACCGTGTGAAGGCTTTGATAGACATCAGCAACACACGATTAAGAGCAGATACTAGAGACAGTTACATACCTCCTGAATATCCTCCAGGAATGTTGATTTAAAGTCTTTCAGCAAAGCAGCTCTCTGGAGCAGGGGTGTCCAATCTCATCAGTTCACATAGAAATTTAGCCCTTGTAGTAATTTGATCAAGGATTGAGAGCACAGATTATAGGACCTGCCGATGGCTGTAGCATACAGAAGATTCACTGTGTGGCCAAAAGTATGTGGACACCTGACATCCAACATCTCATCCAAAAATGTGGGAAATAATATGGAGTTGGGCCACCCATTGCTGTTATAACAACCTCTACTCTTCTAGGACGGCTTTATACTAGATGTTGGAGCATTGCTGCTGGGATTTGCTTCCATTCAGCCAGAAGAGCATTAGTGAGGTCCGGCATTGATTTAGCGTTTAGGCCTGGCTCACAGTTGCCTTTCCAACTGATCCCAAAGGTATTGGATGGGGTTGAGGTCAGGTCTCTGTGCAGACCAGCCAAGTTCTTTCACACAATTCTCAACAAAACCGATTTTACATGGACCTCGCTGTGTGCCAGGGGCATTATGCTGAAACAGGAAAGGGCCTTCCCCAAACTGTTGGAGTATCACAGAATTATCTAGAATGTGATTGTATGCATTGAGATTTGCCTTCACTGGAACTAAGGGGCCTAGATCCAGGCCATGAACAACAGCCCCAGACCAAAGGGTGTCCAGAAACTTTTGGTCATATAGTGTATGACTGTAAAGTTCAAAGAGCAGCTTCGTAAAGACGGCATTCCCAAACTGTACGTAAAGGTTTTTAGTTTGTGCTTCACAGTTCATTCATTTACTGAGACAGTAGGCACTCCTGAGGACGGGGTATGCTAACAGTCCTATGTTCTAAGGCCCAATGTTGCACAGACTGCAGAACTAACAATGAGTTATACACAGCTCAAAAACTTACATACATGGCTATAGCTTTGCTTTATGTCAAAGCGCATATGCTCCTCTTGATTACCAATGTGCATGATGTTCTGGCCCTAGTATTTTAATCAGTATTACTACCTTTAATCATTTGTTTAAATATGATATCTCATAACAGGAACCCGTGCATAAGGTGGAACTATGTTGGAGTGACCTTTGCTCAGGTAAGTCAGTGTTCCGTGTTTGTGCTAAAGAGGAAACTACATTTCCTGTCTCTCTTCAGTTGAATTTGCACCTGTTTGCATATCCCCAGGCAAGCAAAGCACATGTAAACAGTTCCAACATGGCTGAGTATTGTGGCATATTGTATCCATGGCAGCTAGTAAGTGCCTCCCTTACACCTGAGACAAACATGAGAAAATTAGAAACAAAACGAGCTAATTTATCAATAGAACATTTTATCAAAACAAATTAATACAGGGGTGATATTATTTATTTAAAATATCAATTTAGTGCTAAATAGAGATGTGCCAATATTACTTTTATATGTTTCTGTATGATAAATACTTACGTTTTTTTTGTTTTAAAATTTTATTATGCATTCTAAAAATGTCAATTTTTGGGTCCTGCAACTCACACAACACAACTATTGCACTTGTGCCCCAGGATTTAATCTACCTATTTGCTTCCATTGCCTTCACGTGCACGTAAAATTCCTTGGTATCAAAAAGAACTCTCAGCACCAGGGATTTTGGGCCCCATGAAAAGATTTGACAATAGGCCCCACCACCCCAGGCCAGCCAAAAAAATCCAGGGCCCTTGGAATTGTCCCCCCCATACAGCACCTCTGTGCAGCACACAGATACTTCATTTAAACATATAAACTCTTGATTTAAAAGTAAACTCCATTTGAGATCCTTGGTCTCGGGAGTATATTAGAGGACTGCTTTCAGGCTTGTGTACCTCAGGTCCCCCACCCAAACGGGCCCAGACTGCGTGTGTTCGAGACCTCCGCTGTTCTCCTGCAGATCCTGGGCTGTCTATTCTATGCATATTTCATCCTGGTGAGGCTTTGCATTCCTGTCTTCGTGAACGAGAACAGCCAGCCCTTCAGCACTCGAACCCTGGTCCTCGTGCTGTTCCACTCCACCCTCCCAGGTACCCGTGCCGCTGAGTCACCCTGCTGAACGCCGAGTCGGCATCTGAACGTGAACCCCACAAACCATCAGCTACTGCTGGGATCGTGAGCGTTTCTGCCACGTGCGATCGGTCACATGAACCAATCAGATTTGGGAATGTCACTCAAGCCCCCGGAATTCTGGGTGGGGGGCAGTGAGTGTATTTGCTGATTAGAGTGTTGGGCTCAATTTGGGAATGCCGCTCTTCCTCTCAGGAATGCTGGGTGGGGGGCAGGGAGTGTATTTGCTGATTAGAGTGTTGGGCTCAGTTTGGGAATGCTGCTCTTCCTCTCAGGAATGCTGATCCTGCTGCTCGCCTTCTTCGCCTTCCTGCACTGCTGGCTCAACGCCTTCGCTGAGATGCTGCGCTTCGCCGACAGGATGTTCTACAAGGTGAGCCTCACACACACACACACACATACACATTAACATACACACACACACACACTACACACACATATAAGCTTCTCTGGGTACAGTCACCTTTCTCATCTCAAGTTAAACTCAAATCATTGAGCAGGTTTCATTCTCAGTCGCTTCTTTCATTGAGAATTTTGGCCTATTTGACAGTTCAGGCAGATGGGCTGCTGACAGCTCCAACAGAGAGAAGATGACTTGGCATTCCTATTGGACAGGAAATAATGGCTCTCCTTTCCCATAGCATTGAGATTCATTTGTAACATTTAGCCCCGAAACTCTGGAAAAGATAGTAATTTATTCCTTTTTCCAGCTAGTTTATCACCCCAATTTCTCCTGATCAGCCCATTTTATTAGTTATTGTACCGTTGAGCAAAGGTACTAAATCTGTGACATCAGTAACACGCCCTGTTACGTGTAACAATGGTGAATAATAAATGTGTCTTTAAAAGACTTCACTCAATGCTAAGCTCCTCCCCTTTCTCTCAGGATTGGTGGAACTCCACTTCCTTCGCTAATTACTACAGGACCTGGAATGTGGTGGTCCATGACTGGCTGTACTCCTACGCGTATCAAGACTTCCTCTGGGTAATCTCCCCTCACTACCAAACCTGAGTTATCAGGTGTACAGTTAGTGGATGATTAATGTCTCATGTATGTGATTATTTTCCTTAACGACTGTGCTCCCAATTTCAGGTTCAAAATACATATATCTGCTTTTTTGTTATGACTGTATACTATGTTTCATTTATAAACAGCAGCCTCAATCATTCTGATTCGTGGAACGCTGATCTCACGCCACCGTTCTGACCTCTGACCCCTGACCCCTCCCAGCTGTCCAGGCGCAGGTCTCGGACGGCAGCCATGTTGTCCGTGTTCATCGTGTCCGCGGCGGTGCACGAGTACGTCTTCACCGTCTGCTTCGGCTTCTTCTACCCGGTGATGTTCTGCCTCTTCGCTGTCATCGGGGGTGAGTGAGGCCAAGCTGGGTCGAAACAGCTCATTTCTCCGATGCAGTTTACCGCCGGTTGATTCGATTGGCGGTACTAATGTGACGAGAAGCGCTTTGTCGTTCGAATGCATAACAACGCAATTCCTTGCGCCCACACCCGCCAGCACACCCCCCTGCCCCCTCCTTTGACAACATCGGGTGACACCAACGGTCGACCGCACCGGGTGTCACCAACCCTAGTGACGCCACTGACCGGTGTTCTTCACTGACGATCCATTCATACAGATGGATATTTCCAGAAGGAATTAGATGGAGGGTAGAATGGCAGTGGCCTCTTGTATGATCAAACCTGCAACCTCAAATGGTTTGTTATTCCTTTTGATTCCCTCTGGAGAATGCCTATAATGAAACACTGTGTGGGAAGTCAACCTGTCAGCAAAGGGCTCTTTACAAAAATAACGTAGAATAAAAATGGATGGATCAGATCATCACATCTCTCTTTTAGTGCATAATTATTTTACATTATCAGCCACATACTGGAAACCCATTTGTTTTCACTGTATTTTGGTTCAACAAACCTTGAACTCCTTGAAGTATTTTTGTAAATTTATTACCCCTGGCTGTGCTGCATCCAAGACTATATCCTCATACTCACCTGCTAAGCACTACGTCCTCAATGTCCGTGAACGCTGGCTTCGGTGACTCAAATGACTTACAGTACATCATCTCTGCTCTTTGCCTAAACCCTTATGTACGCTCCTTTGTAAAGTGCTCTGCACAATGCCCCTCCTAAATACCTAACGTAAATACAATGCAATGTTTTGCTTTTCTGCACCAAAGACTGCAGCGAGTTCTGAAAGATACTGGCTCTCCCCAGCGGTTCGACGCTGAGTCTTTTTAAACACTGCCTCTTTGAGGATATGCCCCGGGGTATCGCAGCTGCCTCGATAACATTCCCCAGAAATAAAACATGCGATCATCACGTGATCGTCGTGTGATCTTCCTGTGACGGAGAATGAGAGGGGCGTGCGAGAGAAACAGCACAATTTCACTAAAATACGGAGGTCATTCTAGAAGCTAAATAATGAGCGATATTGGATTTCCACTTCCTTGTTTGGAACTGTTCAGAGATGAATCTGTGAATAATGCACTGATGGGCAGTGTGTTTTTTATTGGAGAGCACGGTGTTTACATGGGATTAACTTCATTAGCCTGAATGGGATTAAGAGAACACCAGAAACTGTAGGAATAATGAGTGTTTCCCACACACCTTACTCTGGTAAGGTATTGAATTTCCTACAACGAAAATTCAACAGTTCAAGGTAGATTTGATTCAGAGGATAAGGAAGAAATCCTGCACTTGCAATCAATAAAAAAAGTATTGCTTAATTATGTACACTGATTTTCAGCTAAATGCACATAAGGTCATTTGCTTCGGTTCGCAAAACACAAGTATATCTCAAACTTAGACAAAAAACAGATAAAAATTCTGACATTAACCATAAATTCATTCCAACTGTCAAGCAATATTTGACTCCTTGTCTGCCTGCCTGCCTGTCTGTTTGTCTGTCTGTACACATGTCCGTACATCCTTATAAATTCTCCCTCGTCCTCTTGGCCTTTCTGTCAGTGGTGTTCAACTTCACCCTGAACGACAAGCGCAAGAGTCCCGTCTGGAACATCATCATGTGGATCTGCCTGTTCATTGGCCAGGGCATCCAGGTGTGTCTCTACTGCCAGGAGTGGTACGCCCAGAAACACTGCCCCCCCACTGGGGTGAGTTCTGCCTGGTAACAGCTGCACGCACACACGTGCGCGCATACATGCTCACATAAACACATACACACACACACACACACACACACACACACACGCTCGCACAAACACAGACACATACACACACACACACACACACACGCTCGCACAAACACACACACAGACACATACATACACACACACACACGCACACAGACACACACACACACACGCTCGCACAAACACACACACAGACACATACATACACACACACACACGCACGCACACAAACACACACGCATGAACTCACTCATACACACACACACACACCCACACGCATGCACTCACGCTCATTATTATTATTATAGTACTCATTGCCTGTGTAAGAACACACATCACATGCAGTCGTTGCAGGACGAGCAGAGTTCTGGCCTGGTGGCTGAGTGAATGGGGATTATGTGGGGGGAGTGTTTATGGGGGGGTGGGGGCAGGGGGGGGGGGGCATGGGGGTATTTACAGCGCTGTAATCGGCTGTAATTCCCCAGATGTGAGCTTCCTGTCCTGGAGAGACAGATGGCACATGAAGCGGTCGCTTCCGTCAGAGACCCGTCGTGCTGGAGACAGGCCGAGCAATGATTCAACCTAAACACACAATCCCCCCCCACAAAAAATACATCAATGAACAACACTTCAATCAGGCAAACGCTGGTATTGAGAGGTTATTTTAGACAAGCATAAGAATAAATATTTTGAGAAAGGAGGCGGAGATAATGAGTAATCTTAAAAGACTACCGTTACGCAAGTTTAACTGAAGGACATTCCAAACTAACCCAGTAATGGTTCAAACGTTTTGTTTTTTTAGGGTGTGGAAACCTCTTTATTTTATTGGGCTGCCAACAGATCTTTAATGTGTTGAAGTGTGAGGTGGATTTATTCACAGTGGAGCTGTTTTTGGTGGGCAGTTGATAGAAACGTTATAATGTTGTTACAGTGCTATTACTCCTCACAACCTCTCTGCAATGTTGTAAAACGTTGCAGCAACGTTTTCAGCATGACGTAAATGAGATATTATCTGCTGGGCGACATAGCTCAGGAGGTAAGAGCGGTTGTCTGGCAGTCGGAGGGTTGCTGGTTCGATCCCCGCCCTGGGCATGTCAAAGTGTCCCTGAGCAAGACACCTAACCCCTAGCTGCTCTGGTGAATGAGAGGCATCAATTGTAAAGCGCTTTGGATAAAAGCGCTGTATAAATGCAGTCCATTTACCATGCTGTGTGGCAGAAAGAGGAAGCTGCTAATTTGCATTGGGCTAGCTTCCAGATAAGACTGTCCAATGAACACCTTCCACCCTGCAGAAAATATACTGACCCTGTCCCTTTGATAAAAAAATTAATTAATTAAAAGCATAACATAAGAAACATAGAAAGCAAAAAAAAACAATAATTAACACTGATGTTCAGTTGTGATTTCTAGACCACATAATCATAAACACTGGCCACACTACTGAGGAAATAATTTTAGTGAAAAATATCATTTAAACTGAGCTAGGTATTGGGGGGGTGGGGGGGGGGGGGTTAATACAAATGAGATTTCGTAATTGAAAAACAGAAATGTGTGTTGGAGAAATGTCAAATGCTCAGATTTTGCAAAGAAACGTCTTACTGAGCGAAATATACATAATCATATAAACAAATTTTTCCTGAATATTGGTTCAAAGGTATTTGTACCCTCAAAACCGATCAGAATTATACTGCTGCCAAATGGATTTGTGTTTTGAATGTTTATTTGACCCAGCTCTGTCTGAGACCCCAGATTTAAAAGTTTAAAATCTGTCTGTTCATTTTTCTGGGGGGAGCAGAAGAGTGTTTGGGAGCTGGTGATTCCCCGTTCCTGGTCCTGCAGCTACCAGTGATCTCCTTCTCACCATGGCCACCAGGGGGAGCCGCTCAGCCAATGAGCCGCTCGGAGTTCTACGGTCTCTCTCTCTGTGGTGCTTGTGGTGCATACCTCAGCCCTGGCTCATCCTGTTCTGAAAATGCAGGGCTCCTGTGGACTGGATCAACTGCAGCAGAAGGGATTTAAATCAGCCGCTCGAAAGAAAAACAAGAGGGGAGTTTATAAAGCAGAGAAACTTGGAACATGATCTCTGTCTTCTCTTCCAGAACTCATATTGGTTCCCACATTAATTTTGAGACACAATTCCAGCCAGAAAATCAGTGTTATAATTAACTAATTTTTTGTTGTACCTCAGAGAAATCTCTTAATGACCAAAGGTTGGATTGAATTATTTTACCTTTTTATAATCACCATGCTTAAGTTAAACCTTTTTTTGTATTATACTTTATGCTTTTGTACGTTTTATTGTAACCTAAAATTCTAAAATTTAATTACAATATTCAATTAAAAAAAAACTTTTACTGCTACGACTTTTAGTGAGAAACAACTTGCTATGCGCTTTGCTAAAAACAGTTCACCTGCAACAATTATCTTGGGTTATAGAATTTGATTTTACATGACCAAATATGGTATAAAAAGGTTAGAAAGGACTGAAGCCGTCACTACGGTTCTTCTGCATGTGCACTGAAATGCAGCTCTACTTTACTGTCATTCCAGGACACAGACCACAAAGAGCGAAATGCACAATGCCCTCTCACAGAGCTCATATGAGTCCTTTGGGAACTCGTGTATAAACAAGCTTACTTTTTCCCTCAGCACTTTTCCAGGTTATTACTGCACCCCACGGCCCCCCTTGTGCAAATGAAGCATCACTGCGGTGTTGATGTGCTCTTACTTGCTGATTCAGATTTTGAGTTTATTCGGTGTCTGGTGTCTCCTGCTCTCTTCCTCTCTCGTTTATCTGACAGATGTGAAAATGCAGGCTGTGTTCACGGACACTAAAACATTCAGCTCTGGTAGAGCACATTTTATATCTAGAACTCACACGAATGCTGTTGAATTAACACTGAGCTTTTTTTCCGTGCACTAAGTGCGATAGTTGCCTTGGTGGTGTGATCGATACGGGACAGCATTAGCACCCAAAACGCTATTCGAGCCATGAGTCCAGCGGTGGGTAACCAGGCCAGATCAATGCCCCGTATGGGGTCAGCTGCCGACCTCTGTGGGGCTGTGGGAGATGAGGGTCTCCTGTGGAGCAAGGCCAGGGTCGGGTTCTACGGTCCCCGTGCTGGTTTAGCTCTTAGCTCCCAGCGTTCATCTTAACTACACAGCAGTATAATCCCTCCTGCCCTCAATAATGTCCTGATCGTATCGCTAAATGTTGCTCCGTCTGTGACACTAGCGCTTCTCTATGTTTTCTTTTTTGGGTTTATTGTACTGTTCTTTATTTTAAATCGCAGTTCCTCTTGTTCCTTCAAGTGGTGTCACCACATACTCCACAAGACTGACCAAGGCATCTCCTGCCTTCTTGTCTGTCTTCTGTTGGTTGGCAACAGGAACCAGGACGGAAATTATAGAACTGTAAAAGTATGATTCTAGAAAACATTGAGAAACACGAGTTTTGCAGTAACATTTAGTGACACAATAAGAATATTACTGAGGGTAGGAAGGAATCCACTGTGTAGTTAAAATAAATGACGAGGCTAAGAGGTAAAGCAGCATCAGGAGCAGTTCTGTTCCAGTGTGTGAATGGGCCCCATGGTCTGGTATCTGTTAAGGCTCTGTTCCAGTGTGTGGATGGGCCCCATGGTCTGGTATCTGTTAAGGCTCTGTTCCAGTGAGTGGATGGGCCCCATGGTCTGGTATCTGTTAAGGCTCTGTTCCAGTGTGTGGATGGGCCCCATGGTCTGTTCCAGTGTGTAGATGGGCCCCACAGAGTGGTATGAAATTCAGAGTGTACCAGTGTCGACTGTGGTACCCAGGGAGGCATGGATTTCAGCTAGCAGGACTTCCCTGTCTTATCACAATCCACCAGCCAACACCAATGGTTCTCTGAGCTTTGCAGCAACAAACACTTGAGTTTCTGAGAAAGGCCTTATGGGGATTGTAGTCTTAATTCTCTGCAGAAGCGAAACCAGATCTTATGGGTATGGAGGAAGAGGGAAGCTTACAGGCCAGACCTGGGTCAAATAATTTATGCAAAACAGGAACCTTTCTGGCAATTTAAATAATACTTCCACACAATTGCACGCTTTGTTTAGAAAAATATTTCATTTACTTTACCCCCCCCCCCCCCCCATCTGGCCATCTGGGAGGAAGTGACCTGATCAGTCTTTCTGTCTCTCTCTCTTTCTGTTCGTCTGGCACACTCACCAATGCCAAATGGAAGTAGTGCTGTTTATTTAACGTTACACTACCCTGGACATCAGGAAGCAGTACTTCTGACACTTCCTAGAGAACCAATGGCAGAGAAAATAAGCATCTGCACGTTGCTCTCTTTCTGGAGCCGTGGCAAATGTCCTGGGACTGAGGTCAGACATCTCTGCAGAAACGAAAGCAGACTGTGGAGTGGATAGTCTCGGTTTTGGAGTTCTGTACCTTGTCCCGATTCCATAGCTTTAACAGCAATGAGTGCTGACCTATCCTCCTCAGTCCCAGAAATACAAGCCTCTGGTCTACATTTCAAGAGCCACATATTCCACTGAAACCTGAACTACAAGGGACATTCAGTAAAAATGAAATAAATGATATTTTCACGACAACATGTTTGTGTCATCCAGGACATTTGCATTACAACAAAAAATTTAAATATTTAATTTTTTTTTTTTTTACTGGATCTTGGGAGGGTGTAAGATTGGGTATTCCAAACTTGGGAGAAAAATGAAGGAAAAAGCATAATTTTTTAAAAAAGGAAGAGGAAAATTTAACACAGCAGAACATACACTCAGCAACACGGGTACAGAACGATACAGAAACGCTTGTGGATGATGACCCTTTAAAAACAATCCCCGAAAATTCCTCTAAGACAGGCTTTGGAGCCAAATCCCAAATATATATTTCATAACGGATTCACAAACATATCAGACATCATCACACAGTACTGCAGTTAACATTCAGGACACAGATTAGTCAGGAATATTTTATTGGCTCACTCATAACTCTACATTCCCACAAAAAAAAAAACATAACACAAAATTAACAGCAAACATTTTTTTTAAATGCACGTTGAGAGCAGGACTGCACTGTGTCCACACGCAACACAGCAGGAAGAGACAGAGCCTGGCCATGTGTGAAAGTATGGAGGGATTTAAAAGAGGGAGAGAAGGGGAGGGATTGCCTCGGCGTTCTCCAGCAGGCAGGAGAGATGGCCGATGGGGGAGGGCAGAGAGAAGCGCTGAGCGGCGGTGGCGGGGGCGGTGCCGGTGGATTAGGGCCCGGCGAATCCG
>CM077296.1:7257500-7282500 GCA_039654925.1 Anguilla pacifica
CCGGGGACTGATTGATATGGGGATTGATCCTGTGTACCGGTAATGCTATCTCACGCTCCAAAAAGCTCCAAATTTCATCTCATCCCCACATGACAACACCACATGACATCCCCACATGACATCACCACATGACACCACATGGCAGTGAATGGTGGGATTCATGTATGATACGCAAAGCAATTCCGCATTTATTACCTCAAAGTTACAAAGCAGAGCATTGTGCAAAATGATGTAGCAGGACCTTTCATCTTTTAAGTTAATTTGCGGAAGTGTTTTGACCTTCGCTTTTGAAACTTCATCAACAATAAAACTTGAAAACTTCATCGCTTTGAAACTTCATCAACAATAATAAAAAGATGGATGGAGGCAAACTGCTCCCCTTCCTAGCACTTTTATCCCTTCCGTCAACTGGCAGCGCCAAATATAGTGGAGCAAACAAGTTACTATAAAGGAAGTCAGTATAAAAAGGTGTCTAGTCAGATTGTAGCTCGCTGGGGAACTTAATTCCATCAGAACAACCTGCTAGACCCTCACCAGTCTGGCTTCCGATCCGGGCACTCAACAGAGACTGCGCTCCTGGCTGTGACGGAGGCACTCGCCACTCCAAGAGCCTCATGCCTCTCCTCTGTCCTGATCCCCCTTGACCTGTCTGCAGCATTCGACATGGTCAACCACACACTACTCATCTCCACCATGGCTGAGATAGGCATTTCTGGGACTGGCCTGTCTTGGTTCACTTCCTATCTTGCAGATAGGTCCTACCAGGTCACCTGGATGGGGTCTGCCTCTGCTTCTCATCCCCTTGTTACTGGAGTACCACAGGGATCTGTACTGGGTCCTCTGGTGTTCTCCATATACACCAAATCTCTTGGTTCAGTTATTAATTCACACGGCTTCTCCTATCAATGTTACGCAGACGACATGCAACTCTTCTTTTCATCCCCCCCCTCGGCCACACAGGTCGATGATAAAATATCTTCCTGCCTTCCTGATCTTACCTTTGGTCTGGAGGCGGACGCTCACCCCCTCCGATCTCCGAGTGGCAGTTGGCGGGGTGGCGGGTCCCGGGTTGGGGTTCCCGGCGTAGACGCTGACCACGCACAGGTACACCCCCGCGTCGGTCGGGTAGGCGGAGAACAGCCGGAGGGAGTACCGCCCCTCCCCCACCTTCTCCATGGCGCCGCCCCCTCCCCTGCTGGTGTCCTCCCCCCAGGTCACCACCCCGTCCGGGCTGAGACGGGCCACCTCCATCTCTGGCCCTGCCCCACCCTCCCCGGCCCCGCCCCGCCTCATCCACTGCACCAGCAGGGCAGAGCGAGACTCCGCCCTGACTCCGCCCACCTCACACATCATGCTGAGGGGAGACCCTGCTGAGAGAGTGACCTCCCCCCGCGGCGTCATGGCAACTGTCACCATGTCGGTTGGAACTACAGAGGGAGTGGGGGGTGTGTGAGAGAGAGAGAGAGAGAGAAAGAGAGAGAGAGAAAATGACATCAGTTTTCTATTTCAAATGTAGCGTTTTTGAAACATTGTTTTATACATAAAGAAGAGCAGCAGCCTGCTGAAAACAGAGGATGTGAGGGAGAGACACACACAGGCACTCACACACACACTGGCAGACACGTGATTCACCATTTGGCCATTCTCAGCCATAGGAAGCTTCAAAGCGCTCGGCCAGCATAGCCTGGAGATAAGACAGAGCAGGAACTGGGGGGTGGCCGTTTGAGCAGTGAGTGTGTGTGGATCTGCATGTGTGTCCCCCTCCCCCCTCCTCTCTTTCACTAGATAAAATATGCAGTTTTTTTAGTTTGAAGTTTACATTACATTACATTACAGGCATTTAGCAGACGCTCTTATCCAGAGCGACTTACACAACTTTTTTTTTTTTTACATTGTATCCATTTTATTTAGCTGGATATATACTGAAGCAATTTCGGTTAAGTACCTTGCTCAAGGGTACAACGGCAGTGCCCTACCCGGGAATCGAACCTGCGACCTTTCGGTTACAAGCCCAGTTCCTTACCCACTGTGCCACACTCCGTCCTAGTTAGTTTGGGCAACTTTGCAAGAAGTCCGTTTTTAACAGTTAGTTGGAAGTGGGCATTTGATTCCTGCATCGAGGTCTGGTGTTCTACATTTCATCACTGATATTTTGGAATATTCTGCTATCTTTTGGTTTTTGGATTTCAGTCTTGGCACACCCTTAGATTACTTTGGGACAAACAAGCCGTGGTTTGGTATCTTCTTTCATTCATTTCGAGTGTGACTGTCCATGTCTGTAACCTTCATTAATTGTTTTAAGTAGTTTAAGTAGCTGAACCTCGTTTTTGGATTAGATGTGAATATGCGTTGTAACTTCAATCTTCAAAATCTTCATTTTAATCTGGTTTCAAGTTGCACCTTTTGATAAGGTTTGCTCTGACTATCATCAAATTATGCGATTTAATTGATGTCTTTGATAATAATAGTCAAATGAAATCAAACATAGGACGGAGTGTGGCACAGTGGGTAAGGAACTGGGCTTGTAACCGAAAGGTCGCAGGTTCGATTCCCGGGTAGGGCACTGCCGTTGTACCCTTGAGCAAGGTACTTAACCGAAATTGCTTCAGTATATATCCAGCTGTATAAAATGGATACAATGTAAAATGCTATGTAAAAGTTGTGTAAGTCGCTCTGGATAAGAGCGTCTGCTAAATGCCTGTAATGTAATGTAATGTAATGTAAAATAAATATATTTTACATGTCGGACACACACTCACACACGCTCAGACACACACACCCAAACACACACACACGCACAGACAAACACATGCTCACACAAACACACACACACACGCGCGCGCGCTAACACAAGCTAACACACATGCTCACACACGCTCACACATATACACACACAAACATTCAAACAAACACACACGCACAAACACATGAGCACACAAACACACACACACACACACGCTAACACACATGCTCACACACGCTAACGCACTTTCTCTCTCGCTCACACACACACACACACACACACACACCACAGCACTCAAAGTGAGTACAGGACAGATTATCTCCCAAACAGAACTGGACCTGTTTTCCAATCCAATATGAGCTAAAAAGACAAACTGATCCTCACACAGCACTCCAAACCTGAGAGCATTAATGAATATTGCCCATGATTTTAACATAACATAACATAATGAGGAGAACAGACCATTCAGCCCGACAATGCTCACCATTTTTTTGACTAACTTAGTGCTCTGATTACCTACCGACTAGATAGTATCTAACACTGTATCAAGCCTAGTCTTGAAAGACCCCAGAGTTTTTCCTGCCACAACAGAACTCAACCTGAAGAATCTCGTCGTTCACTTTGTTGATCACCTTTATGAATTTAAATGCCTCAATCAAATCACCCGAGTCTCCTTTTGAAGACATTATGCATCTTAAGTCTTTCCTCATAGCTTTTATCTTTCATACCAGGAAACCATTTGGTTGCCCTTCTTTGAACCTTCTCCAGAGCCTCTATATCTTTCTTGTAGTACGGTCCCCAGAACTGCACACAATACTTCAAGTCTGGTCTCAGAAATGTATTGTATAAGCTAAGTATAACTTCCTTGGATTTATACTCAATACTTTAGGCTATTTATCCTAGCATCCTGTTGGCCTTTTTTTTTTACTGCTACAGCACAGTTCCTAGAACCTGAAAGACTTTGATCAACCATTACTCCCAACTCTTTTTCATATTGAATAATCCTGCCTAATGTTTTAACTTCCCACATGCAAAACTTTACATTTGGGTATATAAAATTTCATTTACCAGGTTTCCGCCCACTTCTGGATGGTATTTAAATCTTCTTGGATTACTTTAGTAGATTCCACACTAATAGCTGGGTCTCCCAGTTTTGTATCATCAGCTAATTTGATTAATGTACTTTCTATGTCCCTGTCAAGGTCATTGATATATATGAGAAAGAGCAGTGGTCCCAGCACAGATCCTTGTGGGACTCCACTTCCAGCTGTATACTGCTATGATAATCTCGCTCCTGCTACTACGCTTTGTGTTCTACCCTGTTGCCGAATCCACTCTGAAATACGTCCTCTAATTCCTACTGTCTTCATTTTACACAAGTCCCTCATGTGGTACCTTATTAAATGCCTTTTGGAAATCTAAGTATATAATATCATAAGCCTTGTAATAATCAAAACACATGGTAGCTTCTTCAAAGAATATCAGAAGGTTTGTCAGGCATGACCTTCCCTTGACAAAACCATGCTGGCTATCCCTTAGGAGGTTGCTATTTTCAAGAAACACCTACAATTTGTATCTAAAGCTAGATCCCAGTATGTTACATGTGATGCAAGTTAAACTGGCAGACCTGTGGCTTCCTGGATCAGTACGGTCCCCTTTCTTATATATTGGTATTCTATTACCTTGCTTCCAGTCCTTAGGTATTTCTCCTGTTTCTAAGGACTGCCTAAAAATGCCTGCAAGTGGTTTAAAGATCATCAGACCTAACTCTTTGAGTACTCTTGGATATATGCCATCAGGGCCTGCTGCCTTACTTGTCATTAGTGTGAGCAATACATCCAGTACTTCTTTATCCTCTATTTAAATATCTGATAAGACATTCTGAGTACTGAATATGCCTTCCAGTCTATTAGTCACCTCTTCTCTAGTAAAACTCTCAACAAACCTGTTTAAGGCATCAGCTATATCTTTGTTTTTAGAAAGCAATGCTCCTTCATTTCTGATGCGCCTGATATCCTCTTTGACTTTCCTTTTCCTACTAGGGTATTGAAAGAAACGTTTAGGATTACTTTATGCATCTCAGGCAATTTGCCTTTCAAAGAGCCTCCTGGCTTCATGTAGTTCTTTTATTAATCTTAGCACGCATATTACAATATTAAGCCTTATGTCCTATCCCTCGTTTCCCATGTTTTCTGTTTAGCCTCGCGTATCTTGTCTTTGTTCGTATGATCTTTGTCCTCTCTCGGCTCTCTCCCTGCAGAGTAGGCGTGCCCGTGCTGACAGCTCCAGCCATCCCCGAGTCAGCTGATTTCTCCCACCTGCTCTCTCAGCATTCTGCCCGCTTCCACCCTAGCATTTATCACGGTATATATCCTCGGTTCACCCGCAACTCATCGCCAGATCGTTGTTTCAGCCTAGCCTGTTACGTTTCTTCGGCTCCAGTCCCAGCGACATTTCTCCGTTTATCCTGTTTCCTGGTTCCCGTCCTAGCCCGCGGCTAGCTCGCCTACCTGTCCCCTCTTCTTCAGCTAGCCTTGTTCATCTCCATGTCTAATCGTCACCTGTCTTGGTCACCCCAGCTCTTAAGCAGTCTGCCGCTCGGTCTTACCTTTGGTCTGGAGGCGGACGTTCACCCCGTCCGATCTCCGAGTGGCAGTTGGCGGGGTGGCGGGCCCCGGGTTGGGGTTCCCGGCGTAGACGCTGACTACGCACAGGTACACCCCCGCGTCGGTCGGGTAGGCGGAGAACAGCCGGAGGGAGTACCGCCCCTCCCCCACCTTCTCCACGGCGCCGCCCCCTCCCCTGCTGGTGTCGTCCCCCCAGGTCACCACCCCGTCCGGGCTCAGGCGGGCCACCTCCATCACTCGCCCCGCCCCCTCCCCGGCCCGCCTCATCCACTGCACCTGCAGGGCGGTGCGGGACCACGCCCCGACTCCGCCCACCTCACACGTCAGGCTGAGGGGAGACTCTGCCAAGAGAGAGACCTCCCCCCGTGGCGTCGTGGCAACCGTCACCGTGTCAGCTGGAACCAGAGAGAGAGAGAGGGAGAGGGAGAAAGGGAGAGAGGGAGTGAGAGAGGGAGAGAAAGAGAGAGAATGGGAGAGTGAATGACATTAGCTTTCCTTGCATTAGCATTAATGTTAGTAGACAATAAAAGCTATTTGACAGTTCTCTCCTCACTAATCTATGAAATGTACGCAGACAGCCTGAAGTTCCACTGTGACAAAGAACAAAAGGACAGAAGCCAGAGAAATGAAACGATGACATCAGCTTTCACTGACAATCCACAGCCAGTCCACTTTCCCCTCCTACATACTGTGTGTCTTTTTCAAATGTATTTGAACCATATACAGAAACAGTTTATCTGGCACAAAATGGAGGCAAAAAGAGCAGCAGTCAGGTTTCAACATCAGTCATGATATGACATCACACACACACACACACACACTCACACTCTCTCTCTCACACACACACACACACACACACTCACACTCTCTCTCTCTCTCACACACACACACACACACTCACACTCTCTCTCTCTCTCACACACACACACACACTCACACTCTCTCACACACACACACACACTCACACTCTCTCTCTCACACACACACACACACATATTCACACACACACACATATTCACACACATACACACTCTCACACACACACACACACACACACACTACAGCACTCAAAGTAAGTACAGGACAGATTATCTCCCAAACAGAACTGGACCTGTTTTCCAATCAAATATGAGCTAAAACGGCAAACTGATCCTCAAACAGCCCTCCAAACCCGAGACCATTGATGAATATTGCCCAGGATCTTGTCCCACATTTCAGCAGCTAGAAAAAGTGAAGCTCTTTATAAACCATTAAAATGTCTGCCAGGTACAGACAGCCTTCAGGTAAGCAGGATGTCTCTTTTGCGAGTAAGACCTTGCAAAGAAACAGAAGATACCATAGATGTACCATACCATAGATATTTAAAGATATACCAACCATAGATATTTAAGGTCCAGGTAACTGAATTCAAATTGCGGTTATATTCCCCAGAAGTGACAAGTGATTGTCGTCTTAATACTAACATCATTAACATTCATATTAGTAACACGTCATATGTAAACCATTCCTCATCGCTAGCTAGGTTAGCGCCGGATAGAGCAGTAACCTTACAGATAACACAAAAAAGCAAGAAAAGCAAGGCTTTCCCATTGTATAGTCAAACCTGGAGATCATTCAATGTGTAATAAAGTTGTGACACAGAGCTACTGTACACTAGCATTAGACTCTAGGCTGTTAGTGAATACAAAAAGGTATTAAAGGGGAATTGCACTTTATAACACTTCCGCTTCTCATGACTGATATTGTCCTTCTAAGGAATGTGTCGCCATTCATTTTTCGATTAGTCATTTCATTTTAAATGTTTAACATTAGAAACAAAGACCTATTTATGTGCAAGTCCACATAGTAGTACGGTTTCCGATTTTTTCTTCTTCGATTTTGTTTCGCGGCAAAATCGAGAAGAAGCGAAGCAAAACATTCCGTTAACTTTGCGTCGAAATCGAACAAACTAACGTCTGCTAGCTTTTGTTTGATGTGATATCGGTGTTATAATGAGGTGCATTGTACCCGGTTGTTATAATGCCCCCGTTAAACTTGACTTGAAAGCACATTTTTCATAGTTTTCCATGAGATGCAACTTTGTGCCAGACATGGCTGGATGTAATCAGACACCCCAACATAACAGCCGAATAAGTTCGCAAACGAGGACTAAGGGTATGCAGCGACCACTTTGAAGGCACCGACTACCAAGGCGATCATCTGAAGCCTGGAGCTGTACCCACCGTTTTCCCATCGTTGGTCTAACCGCTCGAGGTAGGTACTATGCGGGCTGGCTAACGCTATCGCGTCTGTCTGTGATACATAGGATGTCTACCACCGGTTGCCGTTTGTCCTGGGAATAGCCTGTGGTTCCTCAATCTCGGCCCGCTCCTGACTCGCTCTCGCACGACCAGCCTGCAAATTAGCCAGCTCTTCTTCTGTGTATTCTGGCTCAAATCGATAGGGCACAACAATCCCATGATCAAAAACAAAATCTCCTTCGTCCTCAGACATTTTGGGTTTCGCTAGCTAGTAGTCATACAACACTATTTCTACGACCAACCTAACGTTATTGTCTGCAGGTACGCCCACATCAGAAGTCGCGCAGTGATATGCATCCTCAAGTTCAACACTAAACTGCCTGGGTCTACTTCCTGCATTTGTAAAGGAAAACAATAAAACAGTGTAAAATATTAACATAATAAAATAACTAATCGAAAAACGAAGGGCGACACATTCATTAGAAGGACAATATCCGTCATGAGAAGCAGAAGTGTTATAAAGTGCAATTCCCCTTTAAAACAACACACCAGCAAAGCATTCACAGATTTCAGTTTCCTGGCCCTTTAACATCATTAGAGTTTATGCAGTTTAAACTGTGGAGTGTATGCTAAGTCACAGGAGAAACAGCTGCTGCGGACGGCTGTCTGTATTCATAAAGCATACCATACTAGGAGTGCTGATCCAAGATCAGCCTTCGCTGTCCACATCCTAACCTTATTTTAGCCCAGGGGTGAGCGGTTCCGGGCCTGGGGGGGCTGGTGTGTGTATGGTTTTTTGTTTCCCCAAATCACTCAGGCTAAATGAGCTCACTGGCTGTATACACCAGCACTGGTTCACTTGTAGATCAGATCAGGAAAACATTTCATATAGGGACGCAAGAACAGTCTTCAGCTGAGATTCATGCGTTTTTGAGGAAATGCAGTTAAAACGTTAGGGCTAATTACGTCATTAAGGCCAGAGCTTGGCATGAGAACCAGAAACAGACACAGCTCTCACTGCCCACCTCTATTCCAGCCCATATTGTGAGCTAAAAGGCCAAACTGATCCTAGATCAGTGTTCATAAAGCTCATCGCAGCAGGAGAGCAGATCTAAGATCAGTATCCTCTGCCCGTATCCTGACCCTATCCATTACGAGCTAAAAGGCCAAACTGATCCCAGGTCAGTGTTCATAAAGCTCATCGCAGCAGGAGAGCAGATCTAAGATCAGTATCCTCTGCCCGTGTCCTGACCCTATCCGTTACGAGCTAAAAGGCCAAACTGATCCCAGGTCAGGAAGCGTGTTCATAAAGCATCTGGGAGTGCGTGACTGACCCAAAGGCTGCACGGTCAGGGTTCCCAGGTCCATGGTCCGCAGGGCGATCCGCTCCCAAACTCCTTCCGGGTCCAGGATCCACTGCGCCGCCTCGCACACGTACGCCCCCGAGTCGCCCGGGGCGACGGCCGCCATCTTCATCAGGTACAGGTCGCGGCCCCCGTCGCCCTGGCCCCGCCTCTTCTCCAGAGCGATCTCCCCGTCGCTGCACCGCCGCGCGTAGTCCCCGCCCCGCCCGGCGACCACCGCCAGGTCCCGCCCGAACGACACCACCTCCGTCAGGTTCTGCCCTGCCCCGCCGGCCCCGCCCGGCCCCGCCCCCCGCACGCCGAACGTGACGGACAGGTGGGTGTGCTGTTTCGACTGGACGGCGGCCGAGCAGGTGAGCTGCAGCTCGGAGCCCTCGACCAGGGACTGGCCAATCAGAGCGCGCGAGTGACTGATCTGCAGGGTGTCGGGGATGACTGCCAGCGGGCGGAGGGCAGAGAAGAGAGAGCGGGAGAGGGAGAGTGCAGGGGGGGGGGAGAACAGGGAGGGAGAGAGAAAGAGAGGGGGGAGAGAGCATAGAGGGGGGACAGCAGAGAGGGAGGTGGGAGAGAGAGCAAGGAAAGAGAGAGAGAGAGAGAGAGAGGGAAAGGGGAGAGAGCAGAGAGAGAGAGAGCAGGGAGAGTGAGAGAGACAGAGAGAGGGAGGGGGACGGGGATTGTAGGAGGACGGGAAATTGTAGGAGGATAAATGAGGAGACAGGAAGAGAAGATATTCGGATATTCAATGTGATACACATCAGAGTTCAAAAGATAAATGCATAGCCGTTTCATTCATAAATAATTCATGGATAAATTGCGCTAAAGTGCCATCATTCTATCAAAATCTACAGCTAAGAAGATGAACTCAAACACGTTTACAGATGTACTGCCTTCCGAGAGGAAGAGAAGTAAGAGATTACAGCAGGGCTATTCAACTGATGCCCCAGGGGGAAAATACACCAGACCATCAAAACCTGTGCCTGTGTCCAGCTCTACACACTTCCCACCAATCACAGAACACTAGCCAAACCCTGTGAATATTTTAAGAAGAAATCTACTTTGTCTACCTGTACTTTTTACACCTGTTCGACACATCAGATGAAACCACTCAAGTGCTTGTGCAGAACAGCCAGCCATTTCAAACAGAAGCCTGTCGGTGTGGAAAAGGCCTCCCTGCCGCCGGACGGACACGGCGGGGCCTACCTTTGACCACGACGGAGGCGCTGTAGTTGCCTTGGTAACGGGAGTCCGTGCTGGGCGTGTAGCACTCGTAGCGGCCCTGGTCCTCGGGGCGGAGCCTCTGCACCACCAGCCTGACCCGGTCGCCCGCGTCCCGCTCCACCCGCACCTCCCCCGATCGCACGCGCGGCTGGTAGGGGGCGTAGGGGAACCCCCGGTCCCGCGTGGAGATCACGCCCATCTGGCGCCCCCCCGCGTCCTCGCGGTACAGGTACCACTCAAAGTCCTGCGTCCGCGGGCCCTCGTACCCGGACACCGCGCAGGGCAGCGTCAGGGGGAACCCTGCCACGCGGAACAGGGGTCCGGAGGGAAGAGTCACATCGCGACACACCACACACTGCAGCGCTGGGGAACAAAAGGTCAAAGGTCAAGGGTCACGCTCACTCACTCAGTCTTGTGAGAATGAGGTTGGATCAAATCAGAAATGGGAGGAGCTACCATAGGTCACGGATTGATTTGAACCAATCATCATGTTCGGTTGTGGAGAGAAAAATCTTTTAGCTGGTTCTAGTGAGTAAGCTTACTTTAGCTCAGACTACTGTGGGATTCAGGAAAGTTCTCTCTCTCCATCACCAACTGCATCACCGCTTATCGACACCTGTGCATTTTCAGGACTGTCCAGGAATAAAAGTCAATACACTATACTGATGCATGTTTTACATACAATTTTTAATAAATCCATTCTGCAGACTCTGAAGATAAAAAAAAATAATTTTGCTATTGCTACATTAACATTTGCTATGGTCAAAGATGACTGCTCACAAGTACATTTAAAACTCCACGCATATAAAGCACAATGATTTCAATTAGTTGACAAGCAAACAATAACCATGCTGACAATCTGTTGAGATAAATCAGCCACTGTTTACAGTAGCTTGTAAACACCTCAGCTGAGTAAAAGACTGAAATCATTAAAATTGCCATGATGTTTAAAATGTTGAAACGTGACACCGTTAAGTACATAAAATTGTGACGTAAACAAGATTTATTAAACAAAAGAGCTGTTCACATTGCCTCCGGACACACACTGTAAACCTGATGGACTGTTGAGCTAAAGACATCGTAAAAATCATCAAAAGCAGTATCTAATTTCTAACTGAGCGCCTTCACATTTTCCATTTATAGTGAATAAATGTTTAAAACACAAACACTGATAATGTTCCTCTCCACGGTGACAGCAGCCCCTTTTCCAACAAGGGGCTACAGTCGTTTGAGCCAAAGGGAACTTCAGGACAGGAAACACCCGTTTCAGGGAAACTCCAGGGCTTTTCCACAGGCCGGCCTCGTCTCAGAAGCTGCAGGTTACGAACGCTAGCTGCCACGGCAACCGGGGTCGAGGGCCAGTTCGGTTTCAGTTCCTCCCCGAAAACTAAGAGAAATCCATCTCAATGACTGAGCATTCCTGGTGACGCGTTGAGGTGGAAGGCACCGACATCGCTACGGTTGAGCTCATTCCAGACACGAGCAAACGCTCCAGGAATCTCACAGAGGAACGAAGCGCTAAGGGCTGAGACGGCACAACCGGTCGGTTCACGCGTTCACTCGCAGTTCTGCTAATCGATAGCGTCCGCTGTGGCTGACGATGCGACAGAGTGCTGCAGACCTCAAACAACTTGTTAGCTAGCTACTTGGCAATCAGGCCAGCTAATCAAGTCTTTCCTTCTCTACGTGACTTAAAAGGCAGACTAAAAAAAAACAATAAAAAAAACAGAACATCTGGATGTCGTTTGCAAAGCTAAGCTATATGTGCCGAACACAACTTGCTAGACAGCTAATAAGTTCAGTAGAAGGCTGTACAGCTATAGGAAAGGAGATGCACTCACTCTTTCCTTTTACATTACCACTCTCCAAAAGGAAAACACAAAACACAACGGCACATGGAAGCTTTAGCAAGCTAGCTATCAAAATCTGTGAACTACTTTTGGGTTAATCCTGGTTATTCAACAGACCTGATGCACCACAAGGCCCGTTTGAAATTTAAACAAACAAACCACTTTGCTCCCAGTTTTCTAAAAGTGAGACAGAAGAACTCGGATTCTTTACCGGGCATCACTCCAAACCTGACCCAGCGTGCTGGCTGACCCAGCGTACTGGCTGACCCATCATGCTGGCTGACCCAGCGTACTGGCTGACCCAGCGTACTGGCTGACCCAACATGCTGGCTGACCCAGCATACTGCCAGACCCAACATGCTGGCTGACCCAGCGTACTGCCAGACCCAACATGCTGGCTGACCCAGCGTACTGGCTGACCCAACATGCTGGCTGACCCAGCGGATTGGCTGACCCAACATGCTGGCTGACCCAACATACTGGCTGACCCAGCATACTGGCTGACCCAACATGCTGGCTGACCCAGCGTATTGGCTGACCCAACATGCTGGCTAACCCAGCGTACTCGCTAACACACTAAGGGCTACGGCAGCTCACTGTAGAAACCCGGCCCGAGGCTGGAGGTCAGAGCTTGGGCAGGAGGCCCGAGAGCCTTAAAGCCCAGAGTCTAAAGTCTCATAAACCAGCTCTGACAGGGAAAGGCTCAGCCAGCCCCATGCCTAAGACCCCCCAGATCTGACAGGGAAAGGCTCAGCCAGCCCCATGCCTGAGACCCCCCAGATCTGACAGGGAAAGGCTCAGCCAGCCCCATGCCTGAGACCCCCCAGATCTGACAGGGAAAGGCTCAGCCAGCCCCATGCCTAAGACCCCCCAGATCTGACAGGGAAAGGCTGAGCCAGCCCCATGCCTAAGACCCCCCAGATCTGACAGGGAAAGGCTCAGGCAGCCCCATGCCTGAGACCCCCCAGATCTGAGGAACGGTCGGAGATGAGTTCTGACCGGTAAAAAAGGCCCAGACACCTACCTTGGAGGCCTACCACAGGCAAAAGTGTGTATCAAAATTTTCTATGTGAAAAATGACGTACTGTAGGGGGGTTTCAGGCCAGTTAAGGTGAGAAATCACACCGGTTTTACACGGTTCTACAGCGCCCTTAAAATGCAAACCAACCTGGCCTCAGCCTACATCATATAAACCGGACGAAGCCAAACAGATTTAGCCAACACAGGATGTCCTCACAATACTGCTGCCAAGTGAGAACACTGTGTGTTAGCTGGGTAATGGCCAGCGATCTTCACAGTTTAGTTTGGAGCCCCTGAGTCAGCTCTGGGGGAACGCCAGGCGAGACACAAGGAACAGATCTTAATTCCTCCTGCCCCACCCTTAAACCAAAAACACACCTCAATATGTACACAAAGTTCCATTCCCAACCAGGAGCAGGACTACTCAGGGTGTGTGCCGTTGAGATGACTCCAAAATCAAGGACACGTGAGAGTTTATGCCTAGGCCTGGTGCCTGAGTGTCAGAGTATTAGCATAACTGCCAAAAAGGGCCTTCCTCTTCAGGAGCCGTCCGTTCAGCGCTACCCGAAATGGAGAGCGGACCCCTCGCAACCCGTGACGTCACACAGCCAATCAGAGCTCTCGGATCTGCTGAAGCAAAGCTCCTGCGCCGTGGTGCTGGAGCATCCTTGCTCTGCATCAAAATGATGGACCAGTTTTAACACAAAAACTGTGAGAGGCTTCATACCATGCTTTTTATTCAGTCGCCGCTGAAAACTCATCAGATTAGGATGGCTTATTCTTGTATTTATTATATTTTACCTCTATTTTGTATGTATTTTTATTCCTTTGTGAAGCACATAGCGCTGCTTAATACTAATACGAATACTAATTTTCTCGGCACATAAAACTGAACAGCTTCCTATTCCCAGACCGCCCCTCTAAGTTTCGTGAGAATAGAGGCTGAAAGCGCAAGTTAAGCGGCACACTGAACACAGTCATCACGAAAAACCAAGCCGAACCAGAAAAACAAGACGGGCGAGGATGACAGCACACTGTTGTTCGTTGCTGAGAATTTTCCGACTTTCCTGATAGGACCTGACAATCATACTCATGCTACGGAAATATTTTTTCTCTCTGAGAAAAAATATGTCAGACATACCAAAAAATGTGTCATAAATACGTTTCATTTGCATCCCAGTTCTTTGGCCATGAACAGGACATAGTCTTTGCAGATTCATATACAAACCCATCAGGACAATTTGTAAAACCTACATATATTTAAAGAAAAACTGAAACGGTCAATGCCAACTTGTTAAAACAGAAGAACGTATGCTGTATAGTTTTAAAATTGTGCTAAAATAATACACACATCCCAAGCCTCTTTCTCGGAGGCACGAACCTACAAATGTACACGCAGGGAAGGCTTACTGCGCACACAACATACACAGAGCGCAGATAATAACATAGGATGCTAGCTGGCATAACTCTCTAAGCGGATAAAACAATAATTAACGCCAGGCCCGATGGGACAGGGCTGCGACAGGCAGCAGAGTATGAACGCGCACAACAGGCAAACGCGGAGTTACAGTGAGCCGATGGAAGTTAAGCAAGTTCACCTTTATGTGAGACTTTTGAATACAAATAAAAAATAAGATAAATAAATAAATAAATAAACAGTGAGCCGGCAAACGCTGGCTAGCCTACGTTATAACAAGTAGCCTGAGTAAATGTGATGCCTTTTCAAATCCCACGACAGACAAGAGCTCGGGTTTGTCACAGTCTCAATCAGAGACTAGTGAGTACAAAAAAAGAGACAGACTTCAAAAATGAACGTGATGCAGAGATCCTAAAAGTTGGAATCCGTATTCAAACGAATGAAGTTCGAGTAACAATCTAGATATTTTTGGCTCGCAGAATTTTCCCATCCAGATTAATTCATGAATCAACGTTAAAACAACTCTAGTATAATCGGCAATTACTCCCGACCCATCTGGCAAACAAGGGAACCGGACAGCACAGAATTAGCTACCAGACCAGACCGTGTTACAAGCGAGGCGGGGTGCACGATTTTTAAACAAATACCATGCAACACATGGATATAACGCTGGAGTACCTATACACTACATCGGCAGGTAGGAAACACTCACCCCACTGTAAACAGATGAATGTCGTCCACGATGCCATTCCAACAAGGATACGAGAGACAGGCGCAGAATTAGCTAATTCCATAATACACTAATACAGAATCCATTTCCATGCACGCACGCTGAATTTAGCATGGCACGCCTCGTTAGCCAGCCAGCCAAATACTGATGTTGTCTACGCGGGGTAGAGACAATAAGGATTTTCCTAAATTATGCAATGTTGCTACTGCCTGGATACCTTGGCTGGGAAAGTGACAGAACGAGGTTGAGATGTAGTTCACCAATGTTAACGTTTACCGCGCGATTTGTTATGAATTTGACGCACGCTGCACAACTCGACCTCTAGGTTTAGGATGTTTCCCGGTCCATGAAAGTGTTTCTAGTCCAAATGTATTTTTATTTAAATCAAGGTATTCTTGTAAATGGATTTCCCTCTCATTTCTGACTCACGACAGTCACACTGTCCATGGCGACTCATTTGCCTATCAAGAGAAAAGACAACCTTCTGGGCGGGGATAACAACACGTCGGGCAATTCTTCTATAGAAAATCAGCTTACTCCACTCTGATTGGTGGACCTGCAGAATGGACGCAGATAGGCAACCAGATTCAAGTTCGTTGACTGTGCGCTGAATTAATGAAAAAACGTACGTTAATTCAAGCATCGACGTAAAAATCTAGGCCAGCCCCGCCTCTCAACTAGGCTTCATCGCGTCACTGACCGATAACCCCCCGCCTCAATACTCTAACGCTTTTCCACAAGAATAATACATTTGTTCGGCTATGCTCGGTGGAGTTACGCTGTGACCGTTTCTTAAAGGTGATAAATGGTTTTCTGAGAGGACAAGACCACAGCACAAATAAATATGGTAAATGAATTAGTACAAACATGAATAAATAACTGCGTTATTATTGTGAACCTTCTTATTATAATTGATTGGGTATTATCAGTTCATTTTCAAAAAATGTCATTTCTATTGTTCTCTTTTTCATAAACCACAGATGTGAGCCTTCTGTTGTAGTAACTTGGAGACGTTCACTATTTCATGTAATGGGATGTGAATTGCATTTCACTCTAGTGTCTTTCCTCCTCTTCAGCTGCCATATCATAGTGGTAGTCTTAGCCATGTATTTCTGTCAAAAGGGCAAACTATTGCAGATTTCTGTAAAAAAAAAAAAAAAAAAGGTTTGGAGTGGGTAGAAACAGGACGCATTTTTCTACAAAGAAATATGTTTTAATGTAACAGATTCAGAGTTTTATAATGTAAGGACCGACTTACCCTGTCATACTACACCAACCACAGTCAAGGTCTAACATGGAAAAACAATTCTAAGCAGTACAAGAATTACTCATCAGTAAACAAATATTTAAGTGACTAGGCACCCCAGAAAGCAAGGGATCCGCTCCTATTTCCACCCGTCAGTGCTGACTTTGGCCCACGACTTTTCTCATAGCATTATTTTGTATTCATTTCTTCTTGCCTTCAGCATTATGGAGTTACAAATTATTATCAGCATTCTGTTGCAGAATTGTATTTTACTGACATAAGTCTACTCAACTTTAGAAATTACATTGTTCAGTCTGTTGTGTGTGTGTATGCGTGTCTTTCTCTCTGTTTGAAGCCCTGGAATACAGTTTTGGGTTGAGAAGACATAGCAGATGCCCATGTGAACATACAGGGTTTACCATCATATATTATCACCTTTAAGCTAGCCTATTTTAGAGATTTTCTAAATGAACCTGATAAATTCATACGTTTTCTCCATCCATCTTCCTGGGCTCGTTTTGGCAGCGCGATAAGTCCTTGAGTCATTTATAATAACTGTGCAGACAGACCACGCACTTTTCAAGGAGGACTAAAACCACCGACTGGCAGCACGATTTCAGAAACTTCTCATTTATTCGCGATGGAAACCACCCAGGAATGGAGAAAGAACCCCAACTACCGCTGCTGCGTCAGCCGCTAACGCCGCTAGCGCTGCTAACGCTGCTAACGTTTACACCAATCTACGGTCTTTCAGAAGCACGTACTGCACCACTGAGCAAATGAATGCCGTTTGAAAGGGCAATATTAAATCTTCCATACATCTCATTTGCTCCTGCTGGCAGATATGCAAAATCAGGAAGGAGGGGGAGGGTGCCAGTCATACAAATAAACCTAAGTGGATCTTTTGTTTAAAGTGAAGAAAAAGGGCGGAGATTCTTTCTGCAGTCCCTAACCCAAACCCTGCCCCCTAACCCTAACTCAAACACCCTTCCCTTCTCTAACTTATCTAATGCTCAACTCCAGCTCCTGGGCTGTACCATCTAATTCCGCTGCACACACCATTGCGTTGCGTCCTTACCTGATTTCACCCTTTCTGTGTTACATAACGGTATTTTTGGATGGTTGCTATGATACATTTAGTCACAGCTGGCTAAGACCCTGTTGAAAATCAGTGTTCTATTTGATGATCTCATAATCAATGTAATGCTATCTGCTGAATATCGTACTGTCTGTGTCCATGTGATTTACCCGAGTAGTTTTTTAATAAAAAATAAAAATGCTTCTGCACATTTGTGGTATCTTGTATTAGAATTAATTTGGGAATTTTTTATGTGGGATTATTGTCTGGTATCTGTTATCATGTTGATTATGTAGGTTTGGGACCCTGAGGTCCGGTTGCACTTAATTGGTTAATCTCTCATTGAGTTCCAGCTGTTCTACTGAAGAGAACACATGACCTCTGCTGCCACCTGCTGGTCTGTCCTAAGAATGACTGCTTTCTGATTGCAACATCTGCGCATGGCACCTTTTAAAATGAATTTACATTTCTTTACATAATACGCGTGTCTGGATGACAAAAACATCCACCCATTATCTATACCTGCTTATCCTGGGCAGGGTCAGCCACCCACCCACCCACCCACTCTCCCTCTCCTCCACCCAGCCACCCACTCGCCCATTCACCCACCCATTCTTCCACTCACTCATCCACTCACCCCCCACCCTTACCTTCACCCACTTGCCCATTCACCCACCCACTCTCCCTCTCCCCCACCCAGCCACCCACTCGCCCATTCACCCTCCCATTCTTCCACTCACTCATCCACTCACCCCCCACCCTTACCTCCACCCACTTGCCCATTCACCCACCCACTCTCCCTCTCCCCCACCCAGCCACCCACTCTCCCTCTCCCCCACCAAGCCACCCACTCACCCACCCACTCTCCCTCTCCCCCACCTAGCCACCCACTCACTCCCACCCTCTCACCCTTTCCCCCTCACTCCCACCCACTCACCCATTCCTCCACTCACTCCCACCCAGCCACCCAATATCGCTGTCAAAGTTGGGCGGCATTTCAGCACTATTAGAATAATAAACCTGAAATAAGAATAAGAAAAAGCACACATTTCTGAGAAGTATTGCTAATTGCATTAATACAGACCTCGTGTCCGTTAAAAGAGTTGCGCAAGACCAAGATTAAATACATACTTGCACATTTATGGCTATGTACTCAAATCCCAAGGTCCTTAGTAAGACAAACACTGCATTGTGTGTCTCCTTTGGATGCTTTTGACTCATGTCTGTCTAAACATTTATCTTTCATTGCATTAAACAGAGAGAAATGTGTAACTATCGGCCTGATACCAATAGGTGACAGATTTGCTTACCCATACCCATGCCCTCTATGAGAGTTTGCAGCTGTCTCAAAGTTGTGTGAGAGCACAATTCCTTGGAAGCTTTCCATGCATTGTCTAAAGCAGAGGTGGGCAGTGAGAGCTGGGTCTGTTTCTGGTTTTGCCAGCTCCTCGGCCTTAATTATGCAATTAGCCGTTACATTTACACCATCTGACATTTTAACTACATTTTCTGATAAGCACATGAATGACAGCCAAAGATTGTTCTTGTGTCCCAATATAAAGATTTTACTGTGATCTAATATACAAGTGAACCAGTGGTGTATCCAGCCAAATAGCTAATTTTGCTCGGGTAACCGATGGAAACAAAAACCTATTTGCACATCGACTCCCCAGGTGCAGAATTGCCCACCCCTGCCTTGAGGGAACAAGCAGCTAAATTGAAATGATCCTTAAAATTTCAATAATGGATACCAGTAGTACTGAACAGCGATACAACCAAATTCTAATATTTCCTGTCCAACCAACTTTTTACATTACATTACATTACATTACAGGCATTTAGCAGACGCTCTTATCCAGAGCGACTTACACAACTTTTTTTTACGTAGCATTTTACATTGTATCCATTTATACAGCTGGATATATACTGAAGCAATGCAGGTTAAGTACCTTGCTCAAGGGTACAACGGCAGTGTCCTTACCTGGTAATCGAACCTGCGACCTTTCGGTTACACACCCAGTTCCTTACCCACTGAGCTACACTCCGTCCTTTTTACTGAAGAATCACCACACTGCCCCCTCCAGGACTGGAGTTAAACCTGCAGACACAGCGCCCCCTCCAGGACTGGAGTTAAACCTGCAGACACTGCAGCCCTCCAGGACTGGAGTTAAACCTGCAGACGCAGCGCCCCCTCCAGGACTGGAGTTAAACCTGCAGACACTGCGGCCCCCCAGGACTGGAGTTAAACCTGCAGACACTGCGGCCCTCCAGGACTGGAGTTAAACCTGCAGACGCAGCGCCCCCTCCAGGACTGGAGTTAAACCTGCAGACACTGCGGCCCCCCAGGACTGGAGTTAAACCTGCAGACACTGCGGCCCTCCAGGACTGGAGTTAAACCTGCAGACACTGCTGCCCTCCAGGAATGGAGTTAAATCTTCCCGGCCCTTTCTGGAGTTTATTTCCATGAGCAGCCACAAGATGGCGACAACAACTAGCACTGCACATCACTTCACAAAGCCACTGTTAATTTATATACAAGCACGTCCACATGTACTGAGGCGTGCAGGCATGCATTCCATAAATACATGCACACGCGTACGCATTGCAGGTATACATTCACATACACAAACACACACACACACACACATACACACTCACGCACACACACATGCATTAACACACACAAACACACTCACACTCACACGCAGGCACGCACTCACACTTACATGCACTCACATGCACTCACACACACTCACACACACACACATACGCACTCACACGCGCACTCACACATGCAAGCACAAGCATGCATGCAGACACACACACACTCACACACTCAAACGTGCACTCACACACACACACACATGCACATGCAGGCACGCACTCACACACACAAACACACATACATACGCACTCACACGCGCACCCAAAAACACACTCACACGCACACTCATACACACACACATGCATGCACACACAGATACACACAGTTATATAGTCTGGATATTTCAGTTTGTAGTACACGTCAAGTACAGTCCTAGTCTGTAGGTACAAACTTTACATTTTGACGCTGGGTTCAACTGGACAAACAACTTTTGAAAATCAGTTTGCGAATGCTTTGCTTGCATGTGTCCTGGAGCAAACATGGGCTTTGTGGTGTAACTCTAGATGAGAGGAAGATCAAGCTTCTGTTTGGTTTATTTTTGTAGCTATGCTCAAATGACTCATGAAACACAGTAGGCTGCTGTAAACTCTAAAAAGGGCAATAGGGTAGCGTTGGCAACATACTGTTTCCATGGTACGGATGCTAACCAAGGGCAACCAAATAAATCCTGAGAGAGAGGGAGGGAGGGAGGGAAGGAGAGAGAGAGAGAGAGAGAGAGAGAAAGAGAGAGAGAGAGAGAGAGAGATAGGGAGAGAGAGGGAGATAGAAAGAGAGTGTGCTATTGAAAAAATCTGTGTGCAAGTTACCTCTGTAGGCTTCTTGAGCCAACTTGTCTTTCATCAACGATCATAATAAATGAACTGTGAATTAAGTTAATCAGGGCTAAAGTAATATTAAAACTGACCAATCCTGAATGACTGGATGTGGTTTATTTAATTGTGTGCACTTCTTCCTTTTTCCAGTTTTTAAGAGTTCAGGTCTGGATTCAATCAACATTTGTCTTTAACGTTACAGAGTGATGTGCTACTCTTTTCTTCACATGCAGAGTTTGCCAGATTCAGCAATCAGTGAAATGAGCTCCAGTGAGCTGAAATAAATCCAGGCGTGCTACCCCAGCAGAAAGCAGACCCCACCCTGGAGTTTAAACAGCGGGTCGGAGCTGAGGACAGAAGCCTGACTGAATCCAGGCCCCCGGTTGGCTTAGAGGAGGTGAGAGGGTGTGGTCGGCCCTTGTGAATCCAGGCCCCCGATTGGCTCAGAGGAGGTGAGAGGGTGTGACTGGCCCTTCTGAATCAAGGCCCTCGATTGGCTCAGAGGAGGTGAGAAGGTGTGGTCGGCCCTTGTGAATCCAGGCCCCCGATTGGCTCAGAGGAGGTGAGAGGGTGTGGTCGGCTCTACTGTGTAAGCTGAACAGCATCTGGACGAGTTGCAGAAGAACAGAACTGGGGCTCATTTGGGGGCAGAGTTTGGGTTTGGGGCGGGGTTAGAATGATAAAGAGTGAGGGGCTGGGAGGGTGGGGTTTGGGGCAGGGTTTGGGGTGGAATTTTGGGCGAGGTTAGAATGATATTGAATGACAGTAGAATGAGTAAAGGGGTTGGGGGTGGGGGTTTGGGGCTGGGGGGCAGGGATTAGAGCAGTGGGGAGCAGAGTTTGGGTTTGGGTGGGGTTAGAATGATAATGATTGACAGTAGAAAGAGTGAGGGGCTGGGGGGTGGGGTTTTGGGGCAGTGGGGAGCAGAGCTTAGGTTTGGGGTGGGGTTAGAATGATAATGATTGACAGTAGAAAGAGTGAGGGGCTGGGGGGGGGGGGGGGGGGGTTTGAGGCCGGGGGGATGGGGTTTGGAGCAGTGGGAGGGGGGTTTGGGGCGGGGTTAGAATGATAAAGAATGACAGGTGAAAAAGTGAGGGGCTGGGGGGTGGGGGTTTGTGGCAGTGGGGGGGGGGGCAGGGTTTGGGGCGGGGTTAGAATGATAAAGAATGACAGTAGAAACAGTGAGGGCCAGAGAAGGCAATGCTCAACCTTGCTCACCACAGATGCTCAGTTCCACACAGACATCCACCACAGAGTACAGGGAGCTACCAGATGCACAGTCCATTGTTCTTAACAAAAGGTTCTGTCTCTCTGTGGTTGGCAAAACATTCCAGTTTGACGCAGCTTGGGAAGTTTATCAAGGAGCGTGAATAAACACAACCCAACAAGTTAGCTGGCTCTTCTGCAGAGTAGCTGTTATATGAAACATGGAAGTTAATTTTTTAAATGGGATTTGACCTCTTTATTAGACCTGATAGAACTTATTTTTCTCCTGTGTTCCCATACCTCCTTGGAAGACACTTGTTTCTCCATTCATCTCTCTCTCTCTCTGTCTGTCTCTCTTTTTCCCTCTCTCTGTCTGTCTCTCTCCCTCTCTCTTTCTCTCTCTCTCTTTCTGTCTGTCATATTGAAAACTCAATGACAAGCTTTTAGAAGATATTCCCTTCTGCAAAAAGTTTGCAACTGTTTGGGTAGAGTGGAGAGGAATGAAACCTAAATATGAGTCACGAATGCAGTGGTAGGAAATCGGAAAAGCACTAATTAGAGTTTTTTGTCAGCAATATACAGTTTTTGCAATGAAGGAGTTGAACAGGGTGGTGGGGGAACTGGAAAGGGATACGTTAGGTACTGAAGAGCAGATGGCGGGTGGGAGTGAAGAGCAGCTGAGTTCAGTTTTAACGCGCATGCGCAGTGATCTTGGGGCTTTATTGCTGCGTAGCGCATGGGGTGCAATCATGATGACTCGGTACAATTTTTTTTAAAGACATGGATGCTCCAGACGGGAGACTCTCCTATGATAGGGAGGAAATTAGGGAAGCAGCGGCAGGTTTTTGTGAAGAGTTGTTTAGTGCTGGGGACACGGATCAGCATCCGGTAGACATTTTAATTCATAACCTCCTGAAGCTTGGGGAGGTCCAGAGGACTGGATTGGACATAGTGCTCAGTTTGGAGGAGCTTACTGCAGCAGATGGGATTTGGACATGCACCTGGAGTGGATGGACTGCCATCACTTTGCCATCAAGCGCTTCTCGGGAAGTCTTGGGATCGATCTTCTGGAGGTCTTCTTAGAGTGCCTGGGGGCTGGACAGCTACCAACAAGTTGTCGTTGGGCGGTGTTGACACTGCTGCCTAAAAAAGGGGACCTATGCCTTTTAAAGAACTGGAGGCCAGTCGCTCTTTTATGTACAGGTTATAAAATTCTGTAAAGTGTTTGGCGAACAGGCTGAAGAAGCATGTTGCTGGTCTAATACACTACTCCCTAGCCAAAGAGCCTGTACTAAATCTTTTACGTACAAGCGTGAAGGGTGTGATGGTTCCTGGGGCTGGATAAGCCGTAACTTTGTCAGCATATGCAGATGACGTTACAGTGCTGGCTCAGGATCAGGGGGATGTACAGGCCCTGGAAGACTGTCTGGAAGTCTTTGTTAGGTGGTTAAGGGTTGAAGATTTTTGGGGTCCCCATGGGCTCAGAGAAGTATGTTCTTAAGAACTGAGAATCCGTTGAGGGGAGTGTTTCCAGGAAACTGTAAAAATGGAAGTGGATTGTGCCTTGGCTGTCTTATATGGACAGAGCTCTTATAATAAACAACTCAGTGGCATCCACACTGTGGCACAAGGTGGCAGTGTTACCACCCCCTACTGAACTGCTACGAGCCCTACAGTGGTCCCTGGTTATTTTTTTTGGCCAGGGGAGCACTGCCACTCAAGAAGGGGGGCAGGGCCTAATCGATATCGAAAGCAAAGTGGCAACTTTCCGGATGCAGGCAGCACAAAGGCTGCTGTATCAAGATGAAGTCTGCTGGAGGGCTCCAGCTTGTAGTTTGCTGTGACAGATGGGGGAAATGGGACTGGACCATCAGTGGTTTCTTATGAAGGCAGGCAACATGAATACTCATGGCTATACTGACTTTTATAAGTCTGTGCTAAGGGCTTGGAGGAGTCTGCGAATCTCCTGAGATTAGGGGATGGTGTCGAGCCAGTGGGTCCTAGAAGAACCCCATTTTCTGCAACCCATTAACACCGCTGGAGCCGGTTTCCTCAAATGATCAGCAGGATATTTCCATTAGAGCTGGTCTGTGCAAGTTGACTCACCTGAGGGGCCCAGTGGGGTGGAGGACAGCTTGCTCCCTGGCTGAGCAGACAGGGACTCACTCTGTCAGAATCATTGGAAAATTCTTGGGTGGGATAAGGGGGACTTTGCCTGTCACAGTTTGGGAACTGTGTGAGAACAGGTCTGGTTCCCAGGAGGCGAGTGATAGGCTGGTATTTCCTGGCTGGCAAATATCAGCTTACATTGGGGGATGGCAAGAGTAGGAGGGTGACCTACTGTCTTTTTAAAACCACAAAAATTGGGGATTTTGAGAGTACGGGGAAGAAACAATTATATAATGTTTACTTAAAGACACGCCACTTTTACAAATTAATAACAACATGCTAAACAGAGAAAGTGGCACATGCTTCTCAGCTTCTCAGAAGGACAGGTCTTCCGAGAGGGGCATGGAGAGTGTTTTATAAACAACCGCTACCAAAAAAGTCAGGGGACCTCCAGTGGAGGATTGTCCATGGGGCGGTTGCCTCCGATGCCCACATAGCACATCTCGACCCAGGGAACAGTGGGGAATGTCCTTTCTGTTCCGAGGGTGAGACCACAGCTCATATTTTTACAGAGTGTCACAGACTGGGGGTTTTGTTTTCTGTGTTGAATTAGGTGAGCGGGAGACTGGGCAGAAGGTTTTCACCAGAGGTGTTTACGTTTGGCTTTGGGTATTC
>CM077296.1:7292500-7297500 GCA_039654925.1 Anguilla pacifica
AAGGTGCCCTGTCAGAGTCAGTCTAAAGGTGCCCTGTCAGAGTTTGTCTGCATGTACTTTGTCAGAATTGGTTAATTTTTTTTGGCATGCAGTTCTTTTCCATTTTAGCCCTCCCTTTTCCAGGTCCCTGTCTGCTTTCGATTGCGAGTTAGGCTGTGCATTTGTATGTGGCTTTGAAATGCCACAGAAACATTTTGAGCTTCAATTTAACTCTAAAAGAGTTTATATAGAGTACAACAAGGATTGCATGTGTCTGTGTAAAATGATTTTGATTCTGGGAACACTGAAATGAAATGAAATTGAAATGTTTATGAGGACATTTGAGCATCTCAGTGTAACTGCATCAATCCACATAGTCATAGGTGGTTTCACACGTGCCCACATGATGTATGTGAATCTTGCATGTGTCTGTGTTTGTATATGTGTGTGCAACTGCAATTGCAAATTCTCAAATGCGCATTTGTGTGTGTGTGCGTGTGTGGTATGTGTGTGTTTGTGTGCATTTGTGTGGTGTGTGTGTTTTGTATGCATTTATGAGATGTGTGTTTGTGCATGTGTGTGTGTGTTTGTGTGCATTTATGAGGTGTGTGTTTGCGTTTGTGTGTGTGTGTTTGTGTGCGTTTATGTGGCGTGCGTGTGTGTGAGTGTGTGTTTGTGTGTATTTGTGTGTGTGTGTGTTTGTGTGCATTTGTGAGGTTTGTGTTTGTGTGTGTGAGTGTGTGTTTGTGTGTATTTGTGTGTGTGTGTGTGTTTGTGTGTATTTGTGTGTGTGTGTTTGTGTGCGTTTATGTGGCGTGCGTGTGTGTGAGTGTTTGTGTGTATTTGAGTGTGTGTGTGTGTTTGTGTGTATTTGTGTGATGTGTGTGTGTGAGTATGTTCCATGCGCTTAAACACGTGTTGGCCGCCATTAGCGTGAATCGTCCCCAGCACACGGTGCAGCTCTTAATGAAAGGGGATCCTGCCAAAGCGTTTCTCATGCAGTCTGTCCATGCGGCTGCTTTTACATCAAATGCACGTCAACTCCATCAGGCTGCTGCTTTAGTAATGGCTGGGTCATAGGATTTAAATGGGTGCCGCCCTTATAGGAATCAAATTTACCACAATATATTGAATTAAAATGTATCGTCAAGACTTCACTCTGTACAAAAATCTTTTAATAAATTAAATAATACTTAAACAAATACATGGCTGCGGTGTGTGTGATTTTTATGGGATTTCTGTGATTTCCGCTTGCAGAGATGGTGTGGGTGTAGCAGGAGCCCTGCAGGGGGCACTGTGGGGTAGCTGGGGTACGCCGTGCAGGCTGGTCATGCAGGGAGAGCAGCCGGCCTGCAGTTCTGTGTTCCTCCAGCAGGGGGCGAGGAATAGGCCGGGCTCGGTGGCGACGGGGGGGTGGGGGGGGGTTAGGGGGGGCGCGTGGGCCGGTCGCGGTGTCTTTGGTCAGGCAGCCTGGAGCCCCTGGGCGCTGGCACGGGGAGCAGGCCTTCGGGAGGGGCCCCCCTCAAAAGCCCAAAAGGGAGAGGAGCGCCTGCAGGAGAGGGCCCCACCCACAGCCATTACAGCGGGACCGCCCTCCACAGACCCACTCCACTTTTAGAGCAGCGCACGCAGACCACAGTGCCACGGGACGGGGGGGGGGGGGGGGGGGGGGAGCGGTGGGGCGGGGGATGGGGGGGTGGGGAGACAGCCCTCCGCCAGGGTGTGTGTGTGTGTGAGAGTACGTGCGAGTGTGTGTGTGCGTCTGTGTGTGTGTCTGTGTGTGAAGGTAACATGCCCTTACAGCTGTTGTTATTCTCTGGATTTATTGTGTCATTGTTGCCATTTATTGCATATTTTTAACGCGTTTAGTTTCGGTAAAATAGATCAATGTACATCTCGGAGGGATTTTCTGACTAAATAAAAAATAAAAAGCATTATTATTCTTACTCAATCACTCGGAAAACCGAATTTAAAACATGAATGAAAAAATATGTCCTGTCAGAAAAATAAGCCTGAAGTGCTAAATTACATTACATTGATTTTACAGCTGCTCGTCGGTGACTGGTGATGCCAGAAAGGATAAACACTTCCCTCTGAGCTATCTGCACAGCAGTGAGGAAGCCCTGCGGACCTGGAGCAGGCTTTCACAGGGCTGCTCATTCAGTTTTAAATGCCTACTCCATGTACATTCTGTGGTATTTTTATGCTTTATATTATGCCAAAAAAAAACTGAAAACAAAACAAGCGAAAGAAGTTTTTTTAGAGAGAGACAGAGAGAGAGAGAGAGAGAGAGAGAGAAGGAGAGAGAGGGAGAAACACAGAGAGAGAGAAAGAGGGAGGGAGAGAGAGAGAGAGAGAAAGAGGGAGGGAGGGAGAGAGAGAGAGAGCAGGAGAGAGAGAGAGAGAGAGAGGGAACACCTTCTCTGTTATTTTTACTTCATTTTTGCCGCAGTCTGAGTCGCTGGTTCCCCTGGAGGAGGTAGGTAGGGGGAGACATGGGTGGTCTCGGGCTCCGGAGCAGGAAGGATCTCCTTCTGTTTCCCCTCTCACACACACATATGGTGCGGCGGCGCTCTCTGTTTGCTTTTGGGGGGTTTTTCAGAAATAAAGGGCCCTTATGGTTATTTTACCTCCATACAGCAGAAACCCCCGACCCTGTCCTTGTATCGCTGCTAACCTCTTTCTCTCTTTTTCTGTCCTTCCCCCTTTTCTCTCTTTTCCATCTCCCGCCTCCTCCTTTACTCTCCTTTCTTCACCTCAGGCCTCCTCCGGCTCGTGCCTGCCGGTGTCTCGCCGCTTGAAGTCCCACGTCGCCCACTTCCTGTCGGAGCGTAGGCCCCCAGAATACACCGCAGGCCTGGGGGGTCAGTTCCATTACAGTAGGGGCAGGTCAGCAAGTTCATCCAAATACTATTCAGGAACTGAGAAAACTTCCATAATGCTCAATGAGGATTTATTTTTTCAATGCAACTGAATTTCAGTTCATTCCCAGAATAGAAATGGAATTGATCTTGATCTTGTAGAGACTTCACTTCCGGATTCCATCACCCACTCATGGATTTCAGAGCCCAGTTACAGCATCTAGGGCCCAGCTACAGGATGTAGGGCTGAGTTACAGGACCCAGAGCCAGTTACAGCATCGTTGGGCCCAGTTACAGCAGCTAGGGCCCAGCTACAGGACCCAGAGCCAGTTGCAGTATCTAGGGCCCAGTTACAGGATGTAGGGCCCAGTTACAGGACCCAGAGCCCAGTTACAGCATCTAGGGCCCAGCTACAGGATGTAGGGCCGAGTTACAGGACCCAGAGCCAGTAACAGCATCGTTGGGCCCAGTTACAGCAGCTAGGGCCTGGCTACAGGACACAGAGCCAGTTACAGCATCTAGAGTCCAGTTACAGGATGTAGGGCCCAGCTACAGGACCCAGAGCCAGTTGCAGTATCTAGGGCCCAGTTACAGGATGTAGGGCCCAGCTACAGGACCTCCAGCCCAGTTACAGATTTTGTACTCCAGGTTTAGAGATGGCAGTTTGCCCTCCTGAAGTGCTGGCTTTCACTGTAATGACAAGGACTACGATCTGGTCCATGCCAGGGCCAATAGGTAGAGCGGTGCATAACTGGCAACAGCTTCACCCAGGAGGGAGGGTTGCAGTGGTCAGGTTGTCTCATCACAGAACGGTGCCCAGTCCCTCGGGTCAGTCTTCTTATTGCAGTCTGCCTGTGCAAACGTAACGAGCAGCAGTCCTCCTACAGTTCAGCTGGTCTTCCAAACAGGCACAGATATCATGCACTGACAGACCAGGCCTTTGACTTCACCTGGGCGCTCCAGAACTGGAAAAAAGATAAAGGGTAAAAACGTTGGTTAAAAAAGTTCAGCAATTGTGTACAATTGTCACTGAACATTATGACATCGTTTGTGCCGTCAAAACCATGTACATCGGCTCACGCTACCTTTATTTATACCACCAAAAAACATTTACATTTCCCGCAGGAAATGTGTACTAACTATAAATGTCCAGTGACAATTGTACACAATTAAATAACTTTATCTTTGCTGGGTTTTCACTAGCTAGCCGGTTTGCCTACCCTGAGCGTTCAACGTGCAACACCCCGGGTTTTACAGCTTGGTGCTGCTGTTAAATAAACTGTACTCGCAACCCCGAACCGCGTCGTCATGAGTTAAACATAAAAACAGAACCCTGGGGAAGAATAAAGCGCTTTGTCACTGAAAATAGAAAGAAGAAAGGAAGGAACCCACGAGGAGGAGGAGGAGGAGGAGGAGGAAGACGAGGAAGGAGGGTGCCGGAACAGCGCCGAGCAGGACTCCACTGACCAGGCCTTCTCCCGGGAATTCTACTCCAGGGCGGGCAGGAGGACGGGAATACGCATTGGGGAATGTGTGAGGTGTGAAACGCCAGGCGCTCTGAGACACAGCCCGCTGTGCGCTGTGGCATGATGCCTGTGCGTAACCAGGCTCGCTCAGCACAGTGCATTCAGCCCGCTGTGCGCTGTGGCATGATGACTGTGCATAACCAGGCTCGTTCAACACAGTGCATTCAGCCTGCTGTGCGCTGTGGCATGATGCCTGTGCCTAACCAGGCTCGCTCAGCACAGTGCATTCAGCCTGCTGTGCGCTGTGGCATGATGCCTGTGCGTAACCAGGCTCGCTCAGCACAGTGCATTCAGCCTGCTGTGCGCTGTGGCATGATGCCTGTGCGTAACCAGGCTCGCTCAGCACAGTGCATTCAGCCTGCTGTGCGCTGTGGCACGATGCCTGTGCGTAACCAGGCTTATTCAGCACAGTGCATTCAGCCCGCTGTGCGCTGTGGCACGATGCCTGTGCCTAACCAGGCTTATTCAGCACAGTGCATTCAGCCCGCTGTGCGCTGTGGCACGATGACTGTGCCTAACCAGGCTCGCTCAGCACAGTGCATTCAGCCCGCTGTGCGCTGTGGCATGATGCCTGTGCCTAACCAGGCTCGCTCAGCACAGTGCATTCAGCCCGCTGTGCGCTGTGGCATGATGC
>CM077296.1:7302500-7327500 GCA_039654925.1 Anguilla pacifica
GATAGAAAAAGAACTGAATATATTTTAAATAAGATCAAATAAATTAACGAGTAAACGTATTACAAAATGGTTGCCAATGTTAACAAAGAAAAAATTCGCCAGACATAAATCGCCAAAGATTCCAAAAACAATTCCAAATGCAATCTGTTAAGTGTAATAAAATGGCTAAGTGCTTATAACAATAAACATACGACCAGATACCCTCAACAATAACTGTCAAGAACTTCCCTGGAGTGGAGAAGAATGCATCAATTTATTGTATATTATAAAGGTTTTGGAGGATATGGAAGGAAGAAGAGTACTAGAAAAACGACAGCCTAAAGGAGGACTAACACAGCAGGCCAAAGCTACAGACATCTGAGAGCGCATAAAGAACCAGGGGAAATCATTTATAAACCACTATTAAGAATTTTATTAAATCTGTAGACATTTGGGGAAAGCCTGATAGCTGGAAAGAATGTGGCATAATGGCAGCACGGGAGAAATCCTTCTGACCTCCAGCCCGCTTCTACGGTAATGGAATAACCCACAGGCCCACATTTTAGACTTCTGAACGCACACAGAGGCAAGAGCTAAACTGAACTTTAAAAAAGTTTAAAAAATGCATCTCGATGCGTTGGCCTACTTCTGTTCATTCCTACTGATTTCATGAATGTGTGTTTCATTGAAGAAAAAGGCATTGATCTGCTAATGAATGATACTTAAAAAGACTCGATTTTAACGTAACTTCAGTTTCCTCAAAACTCCAAGTTTTATGAAATTATGATTCAAATATGCTGATAGGGAGTCTGAGGTGTGGACGCGCCCAGTGGCATCAAAAACAAACAAACAAATCCAGGTATAAAACTAAAATGTTATGAAGAGATCCATTACAAAAATGAAACACTTTTCCAATATATTGAGATAAAATATATTATGAACATTAGAAATGGTTCTTCACAATTCTTCATGTCCTTCAGTTTTGCTCAATTTCAAAATAGGTAGTAAAATAAGACAGTCTGGCCCCTTTTGGGTTTTGTAAAATATATAAATATTTTGTAGAAGCAGGTACACTTATTTTCAGCCATGCAGGTATACATATTTTAAGCCAAGCTTTACATAGTCCTCATACCTAGTTACATTGTTATCATCGACCAGTAAACAACATCAAAATTATTTCCTGTTCCTGTTCCTGTTCCTGTGCCTGCTCTGTTCCTGTTCATGTACCTGCTCTGTTCCTGTTCCTGTTCCTGTTCCTGTTCTTTTCCTGTTCCTGTCCCTGCTCTGTCCCTGTTCCTGTTCCTGATCTGGTCCAACTCTGTTCCTGTCCTGCTCTGTTATTGCTCTGTTCCTGTTCCTGTTCCTGGTCTTTTCCCGTTCCTGTCCCTGTCCCTGCTCTATTTCTGTGCCTGTTCCTGTTTTGGTCTGACTCTGTTCCTGTTCCTGCTCTGTTCCTGCTCTGTTCCTGTTCTGGCCCTGTTCCTGTGCCTGCTCTGTTCCTGTTCTGGTCCTGCTCTGTTCCTGTTCCTGTTCCTGCTCTGTGCCTGTACCTGCTCTGGCCCTGCTCTGTTCCTGCTCTGTTCATGTCCTGCTCTGTTTCTGCTCTGTCCCTGTTCCTGCTCTGTTTCTGCTCTGTTCCTGTTCCTGTTCCTGCTCTGTTCCTGTTTTTGCTCTTTTTTTTCCTGTTCCTTTTCTGTTCCTGTTTCTGCTCTGTTCCTGTGCCTGCTCTGGTCCTGTTCCTGCTCTGTTTCTGCTCTGTTCCTGTACCTGCTCTGTTCCTGTTCCTGTTTCTGCTCTGTGCCTGCTCTGTTTCTGTTCCTGTTTCTGCTCTGTTTCTGCTCTGTTCCCATTTCCCCCTTGATGCTCTGCTAAGGTTTTTAAGGCTTAGCAGGATTCTGCTATCCCCTGTTCACCTCAGTCCCTCCTCTTCGCTTCAGCTGCTCAGACTGGACCAATGACAGCTTACAGCTTATGCTGAGTAATTAATATTAATGGGCACACTGCTTTATTATTTATGCACAGAAGGAACCACTGATTTAGGAATATGTGACTATGATTGTACACAATATGTTGGGTGTATGACATGAGTAATTTCCTTAAGAAGTATTACTGCTGAGTGACTTGGTAAATGGTAAATGGACTGCATTTATATAGCGCTTTTATCCAAAGCGCTTTACAATTGATGCCTTGCATTCACCAGAGCAATTAGGGGTTAGGTGTCTTGCTCAGGGACACTTCGACATACCCAGGATGGGGGTTTGAACCGGCAACCCTCCGACTGCCAGACAACCGCTCTTACCTCCTGAGCTATGTCGCCCCGACTTGAGCATGAAAGGCACTATATAAACGTGAACGATTTTGATTTGTTTCGCATGATTTCAGATTGCAGCTCATTGAAAAGCAGTTCTTTTCCCTTATACTTATAAGTATATACTTATACTTATATATATAGGAGTTTTTCATTTAAATATCATATGCTTTGTGTATTTTATATATTAATCCTCATCATTTTTAGATATTGTAATCACAGGAACTGTGCGAATATGATTGAGTATAAGGTAGTTATTCCTAACTGACAGCACTTTAAGAGCAGAGTTTGAGAGATAGAACACACTCACAAGGGTACCACAGGCTGCGCGTTGCAGTGTTTTACTCGTGAGTTAGCGCTCGCTGTATGTTAGCGGTACGTTCCCGTGATGCTTTTCCTCGGTGTTCCTGGGGGGTGGGGGGGTTTAAGCGCAGCTCCAGGTGGCGCCGCCCCGTCCCGCTGAGTGACGCCGTTGCTATGACGCCGCGCCTCTGAGCCGCCGCGCGGCGCAGTTCAGCGATGGCGCGAAGCGTCCGCAGCAGACCCAGGTGCTTAATTAGAGACTCGCGGGGCTTCTCAGGGTCAGACCCGCTGCTTTTTAAACGGCCCGCCTGCGCCACCCGCATCGGGGGCCCCTCAGCGGCCAATTTCACCAAATGGGGCCGATGTTCCGCCCACCCCAAACACACGGGGAGGGCTGGGTGTGGCTGCGGGCCTTGCTGCATGGGGCGCGTGGCCAGATTTGGAGGAGGGGAAGAACGTATCACCATGGGAACGGGGGGCTGGGGGGGTGAGTTTGTATTTTTAGTTATTTTATTTTTTTCGTATTGGGACACAATGCCTCTGATGCCTCTATTCTGGACGTAGGTTATGACAGTGCTGTCAACCTCCTGCTGACTATTTTCATCACTGGATTCCATGCAGGCTTTCAGACAGGGGTCCTGGCCTGCACGTCGCCCTTTGATGACATCACTCTGGTGCGCCTCAGCCTCTGTGTTCTGCCCCGTTCCCAGGAGAAGGAGATCTTCAGCGACATGATGCTGTGTTCGTAAGATCTTTAGCATTTACACCCTGAGCCATTCACTTCATGATCCCTCTGACCCTTGACCTCTGACCTCCCCTCTGTTCGGCAGACCGGACTTTCCAGAACATTCCCTAGACTTTGAACCTCAGGTGCCCGGACACCAGAGTCACACCTAAAGAAATGCATACTTTAAAACAGGATTTTAGCGATGGTTTGCTGTCACTGCTAAGATGAAAGCCTAAAACTATTGTGCTGTTCACTCCTTATTTTTGCATTGAAGAATTTCTCAGTCAGGGTAACTCTCACTGAGCATAAGTCAGACTTTAAATTCACGTGTGCAAAATGCATTAAATGAACATCACGTTTATTATTTGATACTCATGTGAAAGTGGGGTGAACAATCAAGCTTAAAATCTGTAGCGAAACCGTCAACAAATAGGTGTGGAATAGATTGAGACTCAGAACCTTATCAGACAGGGGGAATAGCCTGAAACTGCATTTGGAATTCCAGCACAGCTTGAAAAAGCTCGACTGCGTCTTCATCTGAAAGTCCTCAGGGAGCAGCCAGCAAAGCCACGAGCAGTGGGGCTTGGTGCTAGCCGTTCAAGCCCCATTAAACAACTCCACAAAAAATCTGCTTATACTACAGACTTATTCTTTCTCTCTCTCTCTCGTGCTCTCTCTCTCTCTGTCCCTTTCTCTCTCTCTTGTGCTCTCTCTCTCTTTCTCTCTCTCTGTCCCTCTCTCTCTCTCTCTCTCTCGCTCTCTCTCTCTGTCCCTCTCTCTCTCCATTTGAAACTTTTTTCCATTCGCTGGCCCGCTGTTTTTTGCCACATCAACTGGAAAAATAACACACAGTCGCACCGGAGGCCAAAGCTGTCCCCAAACGGCTTCCCCCTCTTTCATATTTCCATCACCAATAACAACTCAAAATATGTGATAATTTCAATTTTCCCCTCCACTGCAGGGCCGGTAACCTCCTTCATTTCCTAAGGACCACAGCCCAGGGGATTTACCCAGCGGCCCACTTTCATTTATCACCTTAAAACACACTCACAAACTCAGCTAAAGCTGAAAGAAAGAAGAGCCTTCTTCAGAAGTGCTCATTTTTATTGTTCTTATTAGCGTATCTGTTTATGTATTTACGTAGTTGAAGGGGACATAGTAATTAGCATGATTTGATGTCAAAACTATACCTGCATTTCTTCAAATGTATGGGTTCATGCCACTTCCCCAAAGATTTGAAAGGCTTTCAAAACAAAAGGAAAACAAGTATTCAGTAATGATGATGTAAGACTCAGAGTCTCAATGAATCTAAGAACGTGTTGCACGGTTAAAACATGTAATATGTTTAGGCATAATCAAACGAGCTCTACTGCCTGAAACTAGAGTGAGAGAGTGAGGTACACAAGAAGCTGTTGTGAGGGATTCCCCACCCCCTTATTTTTACGGTACACAGACCCCCCCCCCCCCCCTATTGGCCCGTATTTCAATTTGGAATTAACTGAACATGAAAGGCATAGACCCCCATGTAAAAACGCAGAAACAGAGCAGGAAAAAGGAAAGGGCCCTTTGCCATTTCTTGAGGAAACCCTGAAGTCTTAATGCCGCTCGTCTCTAATTATAGATCAGTCGCACGCCTTTTCATCCGAGCTGTAAATGAGAACAGCTTTCGGAAGAAAATGAGCAGTCAGTGCCTCCATTCGACACACAGGCCCCATGTAGCTACAGTGTAGTAAAAGAGTGTAGATTTAACCCTGCTTTAAGTTACAGTGTAGTAACAAAGTGTAGATTAATCCCTGCTTTAAGTGCAGTGTAGAAACAGTGTAGATTTAACCCTGCTTTAAACTACAGTGTAGAAACAGAGTGTAGATTTAACCATGCTTTAAACTACAGTGTAGAAACAGAGTGTAGATTTAACCATGCTTTAAACTACAGTGTAGAAACAGAGTGCAGATTTAACCCTGCTTTAAACTACAGTGTAGTAACAGAGTGTAGATTTAACCCTGCTTTAAACTACAGTGTAGTAACAGAGTGTAGATTTAACCTCTGCTTTAAGCTACAGTGTAGTAACAAAGTGTAGATTAATCCCTGCTTTAAGTGCAGTGTAGAAACAGTGTAGATTTAACCCTGCTTTAAACTACAGTGTAGAAACAGAGTGTAGATTTAACCATGCTTTAAACTATAGTGTAGTAACAGAGTGTAGATTTAACCCTGCTTTAAACTACAGTGTAGAAACAGAGTGTAGATTTAACCCCTGCTTTAAACTACAGTGTAGAAACAGTGTAGATTTAACCCCTGTTTTAAACTACAGTGTAGAAACAGAGTGTAGATTTAACCCTGCTTTAAACTACAGTGTAGTAACAGAGTGTAGATTTAACCATGCTTTAAACTACAGTGTAGTAACAGAGTGTAGATTTAACCCTGCTTTAAACTACAGTGTAGTAACAGAGTGTAGATTTAACCTCTGCTTTAAGCTACAGTGTAGTAACAAAGTGTAGATTAATCCCTGCTTTAAGTACAGTGTAGAAACAGTGTAGATTTAACCCTGCTTTAAACTACAGTGTAGAAACAGTGTAGATTTAACCCTGCTTTAAACTACAGTGTAGTGACAGAGTGTAGATTTAACCTCTGCTTTAAACTACAGTGTAGAAACAGAGTGTAGATTTAACCCTGCTGAAGCTGCAGTGTAGAAACAAAGTGTAGATTTAACTGTTTTAAACTACAGTGTAGTAACAGAGTGGAGCTTTAACCCCTGCTTTAAACTACAGTGTAGAAACAGAGTGTAGATTTAACCCCTGTGTTAAACTACAGTGTAGAAACAGAGTGTAGATTTAACCCCTGCTTTAAACCACAGTGTAGAAACAGAGTGTAGATTTAATCCCTGTGTTAAACTACAGTGTAGAAACAGAGTGTAGATTTAACCCGTGTTAAACTACAGTGTAGAAACAGAGTGTAGATTTAATACCTGTGTTAAACTACAGTGTAGAAACAGAGTGTAGATTTAACCCCTGTGTTAAACTACAGTGTAGAAACAGAGTGTAGATTTAATCCCTGTGTTAAACTACAGTGTAGAAACAGAGTGTAGATTTAACCCCTGCATTAATTACCCCTGCTTTAATTACCCGGCCTTGCCCTGCACCCGCTATCCCAGCTAGTTAAAAAAGGACAGAAAATAGCGCAGCTAAAAAGGGCTGTGGTGTAACCTCATGAGGAAAGTGCTTCCAAACCGTATCTCAGATACGCTGTTTGAGCCCTTTATGAGGGCTGTGTGTTCTGTGTCTTTCCCCAACATTACATTACATTACAGGCATTTAGCAGACGCTCTTATCCAGAGCGACTTACACAACTTTTACATAGCATTTTACATTGTATCCATTTTATACAGCTGGATATATACTGAAGCAATTTCAGTTAAGTACCTTGCTCAAGGGTACAACGGCAGTGCCCTACCCGGGAATCGAACCTGCGACCTTTCGGTTACAAGCCTAGTTCCTTACCCACTGTGCCACACTCCGTCCTACATCACCTTCGTCACCTTCTGTCTGTCTCTTAAGGCCCTGACCAATATTCCTCATCCATTCTATATTCCCCATTTCAGAAGAGTGAAGCGCTAACCCACCATAGAAGCCAGTTTTAAAGCATGTCCTGAATGGAGGGGAATATGGAAACAAATAGAATCAATGAATGAATTTTGGTTGGAGGAAAGGGTTTGATTGAAGGTCTGGAGGCCACACTGTAAAGAAATGCACAGGCTCTTGAAAAAGCCCAAAGAAGGGCAACTAAACTGATTCTGAGTTCAAGGTGAAAATTGCATGAAGGGCTTAGGGCTGGATGGATTAAGCCTTGTCCTAGACTGAAAGAAAAATTAATTGAAGATCTCCATTGAAAAAAGTTTTTACACTAGGACTAGGCTTAACGAGAAACCAGCATTAAATCTGTTCAGACTCAGCAAGGTGGGACTTGTCTGACATTGCATTACACTACAGTCACTTTGCAGCTGCTCTAATACAGAGTAACCTACAGAAGGGCAGAACATCCGTGTTTGTCTCAGGAATACAAAAGTGCCATATCGCACTATATGTGCAACTATCTTTGCACTGGCAGATAACTATCTTTGCACAGCTATACCAGCAACATTGTCCCAAAAGAAAGAGAGAAAGGGGGGCCAAAGTCCAGTCTGAGGTGCTGGGTCTGCAGTCTGTGTGGGAAGATGGGCTTAAAACTCATGCAAAACAATCAATTAGTGCAACTGGGGGGCAAAAGATGAAAACATACACTGAACTGCTGATATGGTGTCAATGTGTGGAAAAGCGGGCCATATCATGGAATGGAGAGGTTCAGGCTTGACGCAGAGCTGGAGGGCCACAGCGCCTGCTGGTTTAACTCCAGTACTGGAGGGCCGCAGTGTCTGCAGGTTTAACTCCAGTCCTGGAGGGCCGCAGCGTCTGCAGGTTTAACTCCAGTTTTGGAGGGGGCGCTGCGTCTGCAGGTTTAACTCCAGTCCTGGAGGGCCGCAGTGCCTGCAGGTTTAACTCCAGTCCTGGAGGGCCACAGCGCCTGCTGGTTTAACTCCAGTACTGGAGGGCCACAGTGTCTGCGGGTTTAACTCCAGTCCTGGAGGGCCGCAGTGTCTGCGGGTTTAACTCCAGTCCTGGAGGGCCGCAGTGTCTGCGGGTTTAACTCCAGTCCTGGAGGGCCACAGATGTCTGCAGGTTTAACTCCAGTCCTGGCAGGCCACAGAAATGCAGGTTTAACTCCAGTCCTGTAGGGCTGCAGTGCCTGCTGGTTTTTGGGGTGTTCTCAAGGCATTGGCAGTTGAATGAAGGCAAACCACAAAGACCTGCAGGCACTGCAGCCCCCTGGGAACTGAGTTTGACACCCCTGCTCCAGAGCGTGCAGTTCATTTCAGTTTTACCTGTAGAGCACTTTTTACAGAGACAATGTCACAAAGGCGCATTACAGAAAAAAAGGAAACTGGAGAAATGCCAAGCCTGAACCCCCAAATAACTCCCCAGTGGGAAGAAAAACGCTCACACGCTGACAACACCCTGGCCAAGGAGGCCCCGGCCTTAAGAGGAACTCATCCTCCATTCGCTGGCCCAGAGTCAGAAGCTAAAGATATCGGCTAAATGGTAAACGCGAGGTAATGGGGAATCTATTTGAGCAAATAATAATAATAGCGGTCGGCTAGATTATAACCTGAGGCTTTAAAGTAGCTGGAAAAATAGACAGTCCAAGTGAATAAGAGCATATTAATATTCGGTTCTGGAGGATGAGGCGACGCATGTTGGACTCCATGGCCATTGGACTCATTTTGGCAAGACCGGGTCTGGCTGGGGGGGGGGGGGGCAGGAGCCCTAGGGAGGGAACAGGCTCGATGTCGAGGGGCTGAGTGGCCTGTTCCCGTCATTACATACTCTTACGGTATTTTCTTTTTTTTTGGTAATTTTTTTAAAAGTCGGGGCAGTTAGGGACAGGGTGGCATCCCATAACCGTCTCAGGGAGTGTCGCCTCTGCCAGCGGGCTCGCCGGGCATCGGCCTGTAATGACGAGCCACGCCTAAGAGCTGAGTTTATCCCAAGCGCCGGGCGATTCCACCGCACGGCCAGCTCGTCCGGGGGATCGGAATCGGGCGGCATCGCTCCGCTTTGTGCGCGCGGTGGCGGGGGGTTGAGCGAAACGGGAGAAAAAGGAAAAGAATAAAAGCGGAGAGACGCAGGTCAGCCGGGGAGCAGACTGCTAAATATAGCCTGTGTGTAGATGTGAGGGCCGAGCGAGAGGCCGGGCCTGACCGTGCCTTGTAATTGGGGGAAAAAAATAAAGGACTAAATTACATGTTTATTTTAGACTACAATTTTAATCTTCTTTCCTCCTGTGTATGTGTGTGTGTGTGAGAGAGAGAGAGAGAGAGAAGGACAGAGAGATGGAGAGAGAGACAGAGAGAGAGAGAGAGAGACAGAGAGATGGAGAGAGAAAGAGACAGAAAGACCGAGAGAGAGAAAGAGAGGGAGAGAGAGAGAGAGAGACTCACAGGCGAGTAGAAAGATTGGCTATTTTCTTGACTTATTTTTCCACTTTATTTATTTAGATGATGTGTGTGGTCGAGTCTCCTGCTTTCATAATTCATAAAGCCAGTGGTGCCATATGGGGAGGGGGGGGGGGCAGTCTAAGGCCCCTAACTGACAGGGGCCCTAAAGCAGTTGTGCCATTGGGGGAGTCCCGTTGCGTTGCCTGTAGAACACGGGCCACATGCTCATCGTGAGCTGCGACGTCAGCAGTTTGAATCTCACCGTGCAACCCTTGTCGCATGTCTCTCTCTCTCTCTCTCTCTCTCTCTCTCTCTCTCTCCAGTCTTCCTGTTTATCTACACTGTGTTTTTCAATAATGCTGAAAAAGCCCTAAAAATGTGTTCATTAAAAAACTGTGGTGTTGTAGTGCAGGGATGGGGTGGTGGGGTCCATTGTGTGATCCCAAAATCCCTGGTGGCGCCCCAACGTACAGCTGCCGTTTGGGCACGACGGATAGAGGGCACTGTGTCCTCCCCAGAGTACAGTTTTGCCCCCACTCCCAACCCCACAGCCCACACCCTCCACCCCCCACTCCCAACCCCACACACTGCACCACGCACCCCCACCCCCTCACCAGTACCCCCACACCCTCACTCCCATCCCAGCAACTGCACCCCCACTCCCACCCCGGCATGCACCCTGCACCCTGCACCACACACCCCCACCCTGCAACCTACCCCCCCCCCCCAATCCTTCACCTCCAGCCTCCGTCTTTGATCATCGGACCAGGCAGACCGTCAGGAGATCCCCGCCTCTCTCTGGACCCGACTGAAGCCCTGTACATTAAACACCCAATGGTCTAATGCCTTCGACTCTATCTCTCTCTCTCTCACTCTCTCTCTCTCTCTCTCTCTCACACACACACACACACACACGCATATTAATCATCTCATAGTAAAGTCCAGGATTGGGCTTAACTCCATTTCAGTTCAGGAAATAAGTTAAAATTCCATTTGTGCATTGAAAAAAAATCCACAAATTGTAATGTTCTGTGAGGATTTTTCAGTTAACAAATTTAATTTTATTTCCTGAACTGAATGCTAAAACTAAAATGAACACAAATACTAGTAAAGGGCCAGTGAACTGCGTGGTATTATTGTAATGAAGTGTCAAGTACCTCAAATGAACATGAAATCCAAACATCCCTCAGTCTGAGGTACAGTGACACTCTGGCATCAGATCGGTAGGCCCGCATAGCACCAGAAAAGAGCCTGCTGTCAGGCCCGTTTCCACGGAGACATGAACAGCTGAAAGGCTGCTATGGAAACGTCTCCATTGTTAATTGTTTATAAATCCTCATTGTGTTCTGTAGTTCACTTTCTGCTGAGGTTGTTCCGGGAGATAAAACAACTGTTTGTGTGTGTGTGCGTGTGTGTGCGTGCAAATTTTGTGTGTTTGTGTGTGTGTGTGTGTTCGTGTGTGTATGAGAGGGTGCATGTCTGTGTGCTCGTGTACACGGGCATATAAGATAAGATAAGATAAGATATACTTTTATTGAACCCCGTGGGGTAATTTGTCCTCTGCATTTGACCCATCCTAGTTACTTAGGAGCAGTGGGCAGCCACAGTGCAGCGCCCGGGGACCAACTCCAGTTCTGAGGTCAAGGGCAACTGCAGGAGCGCACCTACGCATGTCTTTGAGTGTGGGAGGAAACCGGAGTACCCGGAGTAAACCCACGCGTGTATACATGTGCATGTGTATACATGTGTGCATGTGTGTGTGTGTGCATGCGGGGATGTGTGTGTCCATGTATGTGTTGTGTGTGAGCATTTTTGTGTGTGAATGCGTGTGTGTGTGTGTTCATGAATGTATGTGTGTGGGTGTGTTTGTGTGTGCAAGTTTGCATGTATACGTATTCGTATGTTACCATGTATTTATAATTTTTTAAAAATGCATCGAAGTTGTTATTCATTGTTTACAGTACATTTTGCATGTTCATAAAATATTTGCCCCAGGATTGCGCTATTTTTCATGCAGCTATATTTTAGGTTATATTTGTTCTTGAGCTTGTGCAGTATTATTGGACACATATGTATTGCTGTTGCAATAACAATAAAAATACAAACGCGCAAGGAAAGGAATATTAGATTTAATACGTCACATATAATTCCGCATCGCATATACAAAATGAGGTAACACAACAGAAGTGCAACATTGAGGCTGAGAACACGTTTCTCATGAGTACCTTTTCTGTGAGAGTCATAAGTTAGTTTTCTCAAATCCACGCGACCGATATCATTTCTCTAAATTACCAGTTGTTCCTCGTGCAGAAGAACATGCAGTCTGGGTGATTCCGGTCCACGGGCGAGGCGAGACGATTACTAGGTCTGTAAAAAAAGAATAGGTGTTTATTTGAAAAATGAATCATTGGGAGGGGGCTGATAGTGTTCAACTACGTGACTGGCCAAATTAAATCGCGAAAAAAATAAATATTGAAAATCCGAATAAATTACAACATTTCTGAAACCTTATGTCATTTCTGAAACCTGAAGATGTGAATGTTTCCCTTTTGGATCGTCTGCGGCTGAACGCTGCCGATGACTCCTGACGTAGACATGCATATTTTGAATTGCGATAAATGATTCCGCAAATGGTAATACATATAAGAGTCTGTGTGAACGCGCGGGTTCATGAACCACGTTCACCGGAGTCTCCACAGCCCGTAAACCAATACACTCGCTTTTGGACATTTTGATTAGTTTCTGAATTGACTCGCAATATCTTCTGACATCGTGAAATATGAATAAATCACATTTTATCTGCAGAATTCGCTGCTATGTTAATTACAAGGGCATGTAAGACCCTATTTAATTCTTCGGCTCCAGAGAGTTCAAGAGAAATGGAAAAACAAACAGCGAGACGGATATAACGTCAGAAGCCCAACGTCGCAGACAAAACTGCTCTCTGACACGATCCGAGGGGATTCGTTGGAATCTGGAGCAATCTATCAGTACAATGACAAGCATAAATAATATCACGAGTAGCCTAAAATACGTCAATCTTCCTTTTTTTTTTACTCTCCCTTAACAGTGTGGTCATAATAATAGTTGCAGACTAATATTCAAGGAAGATATTACAAAGAAGAATATCAAAAGTCATCGCCTCTTTTGAACATCTGCATTGAATTTTTCACAAGGAGATAAAAATAATTTAATTAATGTTAGTAAACAAAGGATATTGGACACAGAAATGTTGAGATGCCATGGCTAAGGCTACTTATATTAAAATAAACACGCGCACAATCGATTTATGTTGATAAATCATTTAAATCATGATAAGCAGAACTATGGAAGAAATTATAAAGGCTGATTACATACGTGTTGCTTTTGTGTTCATTATTTTATGCAACCCAAATTCAGCTTACAATTTTTGTAAATTAACAACAGACGGTTTCTGAATAGACCGATTGAGGATTGAGAGCATATGGTTATGATTTATAAAGTATTACAAAAACATAAAATATTTATGTTAGTTATCTATAGACCAATTATACTTTAAGAATAAAACCCACACCATATAACAACAATAAAAGAATGTCCCATTAATAGCCCGTATCATTAATAAAACGACTTTAAACATTTCAGCTTTCACAAGCATTTAATGTAAACCACAGATTCCTAAATGTGACACTTTAAGAAGCTTGTAAAAAGCGTTCAGATTTAGACGGCATAGTAGGTAAATGCTTCCAAATGTGACGAGATTTCTAACTTAATCTGTAAATGCTGTTTAATTAGCCTAGTGGGATTTCATTTTGGAATAAATACAATTTTTTTTAAAAACTAGATGAAATACTTCCTGAAACCTTTTAATCTTTGAAGTTAGAGTGGTCGAAATTCCTATTTGGTTTTCGTGATTATTATTTATTATTTTATTTAATCATTTATTAGCCTCGTTCTCTTTTTATTTTGTACAGATGAATCATTTTAAAGCACCAGAAAGGATTGAAAACAGACTAAGGTTAAAAACCCAAACAATAAACTCTCTAACAGAAACCGCAAATCTACCGTCTTAATTTTTCCGGATTTATTTATGTGGGTTCCTTGCTTCTGTTTCTCCACCCCCACTCCCACCCCTACCCCTCCGAATTTTAAGCGATTACGAATACATTTAAAGAAACTAATTAACTTCGGCAATTTCATCAAATTTACCCCTGAAAATACGACTACTGCTGCTAGTTTACTGTTACTACTATTAGGCTACTACGACAACCACCACCACCACGACTAATATTATTATTATATTTATTTTATTTTATAGCCATTAAATATATAATAAACATCATAATAACGACAAGAATAATTTATGTTGATTTTTAGGCTATGCAAAAAAGCTTATATGTAGAAATATTATTAAACGATTTCAATCTGTTTCAACTATTAAAGTCATCTATCAAAGACTGATTTCACTGTTTGATGAATAAAACTCAATTTGTGCAATTAGGCCTACATTTATGTTTTGTATTGCCGATATAAAGAATTTCTTACGGGGTCGATTGAGCTACGGTCATGGACCGTCTGTTTCTTCAGTCCTCTCACGAGGAAGGCTTTAAGCGAGAAAGAGTACGTGTGGTAGACCTATTATAGGCAAATATTATTGTTTAATTATAATATCATGGCAAAATACGTAGCCAGTATGGACTGTCGGGTTTATGGCATAGCCGAGCCTAATTGTAGGAAGACCTGCGGGACCGGAAGAGATTCGCGGCAGGCGTGAGTGTCTTTCATCTTCCCAGACAACAAAAATACTTATTTTATCTTATCATTCCTCCTCATAGTATGTTTTTTCCATTACTACATCCGTAAAGGCTTGATTGTGTTTTAGGGGTTGGGCAAATCCGAGTGTACTTTCGTTCCAGTCTCCTCCGCCCCCTCCGCTCTCCCCCCATCTCTTCTTTTATTGCTCCTTGGCGGTTCTTCAAAGCGCCCGGACCCTGTAATTAGGAGGCGGGCCCTGTGTCTCTCATAGAGGTTCCTTAGCTCGTGCCGGAGTTAGTTCAAACTGTCCCGGGACCGCGAGCTGAGACCCCCTCTGTTTTTACCTATAGTGCTCTTGGGATTTGACTCTCAGGGATGGCCGCGTCTATTTTGGAGGTATGGAAATGCGTTGTTGAGTGTCCTGCTGGATTTTACTTGTGAAATAGCTTCATCAGTCGTCTCGCGCTGTGGTCTAATATGTGTGTTGTTTTTTCTTCTGGTGCTGCACGCGGTCAATCAGGCGCCTCTTTGACTCGCCTGTACACGGATTTTTGTCCGCATCTGTTTCTTCCTCAAGTTTGTTACGTCGTAGGCTTCCAATCAGTCTGTCAGTTTTAATAGAGCGCAATGAAAACGGCACGCGGATCCACTGGGGAAGTTTAAACGGGGAGAACGAGAGGGCGTACTGCTGCGTATAGAGCGTCCTTCGTGTTACCGTGTATTTGGGATCCCCGACTTTATTGATGTAAAGCTATGTTTATTGCCATTTTCACTCAAAATAATATTTTACTGCGAGTCCCCCAGGCAAAGTATAGGCTCTGTTCTACAAGGAACCATGCCCTCTTTTTGTTATAGTCTATAGTACGCAGAGTTTCCTATAGACTCTCACAAAATGACACTATAGAGACATTGGGCTAATTCCAGCAGGGAATGCAGAAGTGGCGCGTGAAAGAATATTATTTGGCTATTACCCCCCTTTTTTAAATCAGTATTCACTCAGCGAGTGAGACCCCCGGCCGACGGGGAACTGATTTTGTTCTTGTAAGGTTCAAAGATGACAAAACACCGCGGCCAGGTGAACTTCACTTCCAGGCACTGTCTTGAACGACTTCCGTTTCCTTCAGCATCCCATATTTCCTAATAATTAGCTTTTCTAGTCCCAGACTGATAAGTACCTGTAAAGCTATGCGCTTTGATGTGCTACCCATTAGTGAAGGTCTTTGGTCTCTCTACCCTAGAGCAACTGTCGCGAGCATCACTGCACCATTAAATCGGAAAAATACATTTGGATTCCAGAGTGTAAAACCAAAACAGCTGGTGTGCCCTAGAACTGCTATTTCAACGCTCTTTCTTCGCAACATTTATAGGTGTAAATTTATTTTAAAGAAATGTGTCCGCGCTAAAAAAAAAAAAAAAAACATTTTCTTCTTCGATCGGTCAAATTGCCATGAATGCAGGCGGTGAACTTTGAGCAACCCCAGACTCTGGAACTCTCAGGTCTGTTTGACTGCGTTTATTTAAGAGGGGGAAAATGTGACCTGCGGTCTACTCTGTGATATACTGTTATAGCCGAATAATAACGAGATCATGAAACAAACTGCGGTCTCACTGAAAGCCTCGCGAGCCAAACACGACAAACAATCGTCTAAGATATAACGGTGTTATTTTCAGGCAAGCACCCTGGCAGTGGTATATTCAATATTCCAGTTCTAAATATTTCAAAATTTCCAAATGCACCTTAAATAAATGATGTACCAACTATACAGGAAGTGTCAAACATTTAACGTATTTAAAAAACGGCCAGGCTATACGACGCTGACATTTTGAAAGTCAGTAAAATCATTCTACCGATCGGAGAGTTATACAGACAGTCATACGTAATGCTGCCACAATTATAGCATAACATTTCCACAGCTCGTCCAGAGAAGGAGTATAAAGGAAATAAACCGCATGCGGAAAGAGCTTTGAATGCAAGCATTACCGACAAGTTAAACCCTGCCGTTTAGCTCTGTAATGGGGTGTAATTAACCTGGAAATGGGAGCTAAAGCAACAGGATACGCCGCGTCGACCGCAGGCGCTTAGCAGGAATGAGGGGGAGATCAATGCCAGGCCTCCGAGTCCCCAAAAGTCTGTTCCTCGGAGCGCGTCAGCAATTCCCTCAAACGAAATGAAAACAAAGCGCGAGCCTTCTGCGCTTCAACGGGATGAAAATAATAATACTAACGTCAACTCCGTTTCCTGACCAAGGCCCTGTCTCCAAAATAATCAGGGGAAGAGAGGCCTCGCATGGATGCGTAAAAGCGGACGGTGTGCTTCACCAGTGTTCTCTGAAACTTCAGATGATACGCTGGCGGATTTACAATTAACTAACTTGCACAGTTAGAGAAAATATAACAGTCTGTTGCAGATTGCGATTGATCAGTAAACGAGCGTTTTTGCAAAGCAGAAAGTAGGACACAATATGTAAATATTATAATTTGTCAACCCATAACGTATGAGATGTACATATACTGTCCTGTGTTCTAGACATGCCAATATCCACATTTACACTTATTGTAATAATTAGGCCCCTACCTCTAAATTAACCTATGTTCTGATAAAATTCTAGAAACTGGAATGACAGTGGTCTCAAAAGGCGATGTCACCTGACACGTGTGCAAAGATCAGTCGCGACAACGCTAAGCTAGTAGATTTTGCATTCTTAGAACTGAACGACTTTTGATGACCCTCGGTGGTTTCAAAATCTAATGTAAGAGGGAAAATAGACCGCACGAAGAACCCAAAACTCATTCTCCATTGAAGACCAGCGGCGGTGGCGCTGATTATATTAACAACCGGCTTTAGCCTCTTCTGTTTCTGCGATTAAATGTCATTTGTGGCGACGGCAGGGGGAGACCGGGGGAAACCCCAGCCGAAGTGCGGCTTGAAAATGTGCGTTTAATTTTTTATTGTGATGAGATTCATTAAGCACAGCCATTCTGGTAACACTAAAGCAAAGTCAAAACTAAACAGCCATTCCTGCTAATTAGTAATTGCAGTAGTCTCTCTGGCTGTGAGACAAATGTTCTTTACCCAAGTCAACGGAATTTGCACGGCTTTGGATGCTGTAATACTAGGCCTATATCATGTAAAACTATAGGCCTTCCAACTCTGCGCCATGGTGCACAATGGCAAATAGATTGAAAATATAGACATGAAGCATCATTACCGTTTACTACTGTCAAACCTCTATTTCTAGTCCCTAGATGATGATGATGATGATGATAATAATAATAATAATAATAATAATAATATAATTACGTTGTCGTGGTTCCGGTCACCTTACGAAACAGTGCCATTCTGAGCAAGAAAAACAACTATCTTCAGAATCATCGCCAATTGCAGAATTATTGGCAATGTCCATTGTTACGCTTAAATTTCAGATTAAATACATTCTTTGGTGCGCGCTGATCTGGAACAGGCCGACGAGCCCGCCGTTTGGCGAACTCTGAAAAACGTGCATCTGAAGGGAACATGATCGGGGCTGCAGCAGCCTTGGCTCGCAGGACAATGTGCCATTGTTAGATTTGACATAGTGACAGTCTCAGGTGTCATAGCGACAAAGAGAAACAACCGTCTCTAACTGCTCAACATTGTTTACTAACCTGTTACACTCGTGTCGCGCGCGGAAGGGAAGTGTCCTACTTCAAATCAAATAAATTTAAGCGTGCTCCTTTTCTGCGACTAGAGTTTGTCTGCTGAAGTCGCCCTACTGTGTGCGTGAAGAACAAACTCTTCGATTTTGATTGTTAGTCAAAGTTAAAGATCAATGTTGTTTGAAGCCCATCGTTGCTTTCGTAACAAGAAAACTTGTAGACGAGGAATTATATTGACAGTATTGAGGACCACTGGACACTGTCAATATCGGTCGTTCAGTCGTAACACGTCACATGTTTTCACTTTCGAATATCATACTTCCAGTGGAAGCTATTCGCGGTTTTCAGCATCTGATAAGAGACAATATGTTAGACTGAAATAAACAGGAGCATTGTATGAGAATTATTGCAACACATTTACCAAAAACAAACCAACAGCAGGCTAGCCACAACAGGGGACTACCCAGTCATACCAGCATAATTGGTTTGTTGTGTTGCTCTTTCGCCATAAATCCAGATGGCTCTTGTCTTCGTGTCTCCAAGGGTAATTTACAGTAATGTCACATAGCATACAAACACTGGCAACCAAATATGCTCAAAATGCACATTTGCTGTCGCTTAAAAAAATGTAGCATAGCACGTTTGTCTTCATGCTGTTGAGGAAAAGACAGGGCCCCACTGAAGCAGAGGAATTTTGATTGGTGTTGATAGATATGCTAGTGGTCTCTTCCCAATCTCAGTCATTCTGACACTGTGGCTGTGCAATCCCAGGCTCATTCACCCTCCAGTCTTACCCAGTCTCAGTCACTCTGACGTGGTAACTGTGATGGGCAAGTCTCAGTCATTCTGACACTGTGACCACAGACTTTCAGTCTCAGTCATTCTGACACTGCGGCCTCAGGCTGTCAGTCTCAGTCATTCTGACACTGTGACCACAGGCTTCCAGTCTCAGTCATTCTGAAACTGTGACCACAGGCTTCCAGTCTCAGTCATTCTGACACTGCGGCCTCACGCTGTCAGTCTCAGTCATTCTGACACTGCGGCCTCAGGCTGTCAGTCTCAGTCATTCTGACACTGTGACCACAGGCTTCCAGTCCCAGTCATTCTGACACTGCGGCTTCCAGTCTCAAGTCACTCTGACACGGTAACTGTGATGTCCAAGTCTCAGTCATTCTCTCTTTCCGTCCCTGCAGGAGGAGGCCCGGTATGGGTCCAGTCCCCTGGCGATGCTGACCGCCACCTGCAACAAGTTTGGCAGCACCAGCCCGGCACGGGACACGGCCACGCCCGGCAAGGCCAGCAGCACCGGCCCGGTGAAGAAGCCCTACGGCCTGACCTCCGACCTCCAGGCGCCCAAGAGCGTGCGGGGCGGGGACGGGCTGGCCGACTCCTACACCGCCTCCTTCGGCGCGGGCGGGGGACTCCTCACCCCCTCCGGGAGCCCGCCCCCGCCCGCCGGGGGCTACTCCTCCGAATACAACCCCTTCTCCCACTCCTTCCAGACCTCCGTGTCCCAGGACCCCTCCCTGCTGGCCTCCAAGGCCCACGCCACGGCCGACTGCCTGACGAGCGTGTACACCTCGCTGGACATGTCGCACCCGTACGGCTCCTGGTACAAGGCGGGCATCCACCCGGGCATCACGGCGGCGCCCGCCAACCCCCCCACCTCGTCCTCCTGGTGGGACGTGCACCCCAACTCCAACTGGCTGAGCGCGGCCTCCCAGTCCCAGCCCGACCCGCTCCAGGCCTCCCTGCAGCCCGTGGCCCCCCAGGGCTCGCTCAGCCCCCAGCTGCCCAGCTACGGCGCCGACTTCACCTCCCTCAACCCCGCCCCCTACCCCGCCGTGGGCCTGGGCTCCTCCTCCCACCTCCTGCCCGCCCCCCACCAGCACATGCTGCCGCAGCCCAAGCCCATGCCCGGGGCGGGGCTGATGGACCCCCCCATGGGGCTGAAGCCGGCACGGGCGTCCGGCGGGTACGGCGGGGGGGCCCCAGCGGGGCGCTCCACCTGCGACTGCCCGAACTGCCAGGAGCTGGAGCGTCTGGGGGCGTCGGCCGCCTCCCTGCGGAAGAAGCCGGTGCACAGCTGCCACATCCCCGGCTGCGGCAAGGTGTACGGCAAGGCCTCGCACCTGAAGGCGCACCTGCGCTGGCACACGGGCGAGCGGCCCTTCGTCTGCAACTGGCTCTTCTGCGGCAAGCGCTTCACCCGCTCGGACGAGCTGGAGCGCCACGTGCGCACGCACACGCGGGAGAAGAAGTTCACGTGCCCGCTGTGCAACAAGCGCTTCACGCGCTCCGACCACCTCAGCAAGCACCAGAAAACCCACGCCGACGCCCCGCTCCAGGGCAAGGGCGGGGTCGCCGGCGAGGGGGGCGAGGCCCCGCCCGGCGACCACGCCCGGCCCGGCGACGCCCTCAGCGCCGGCGACCCCGCCCCCTCGGGCGCGGCCCCCGTGGACCCCGCCTCCGGCGGGGAGGATAAGAGCGGGGTGGGGGGCGGGGTGGAGACAAGCGGAGGACTGCTGGAGATCTGACGCCCCCCCACCCCCACCACCACCCGAACCCCCCCCTCCCACCCCACGTGGCCGCACACGCTCAGGACCGCGTGCGAAGCCCGTTTCCTGCGTCCTGCGACGTCTGCCCGTGAACGCCTCACGCGTTCATCTGTAACGTGCTGCAGTACTCCGCAGCGACCTTTGACCTGTGTCCTCCCGTTTGGCGGGCGTGGCAGGCATGCTATGGTGTCAGCAGATTAAAGCGAGTGATGTCACACTGTACACGGTCATCCTCGTGTCCTGCACCCTTTCAGATTACCCCGCAGCGTAACTGTTCAGATTACCCCACAGTGTAACTGTCCAGATTACCCCTCAGCATTCTGATTACCCCACAGTGTAACTGTCCAGATTACCCCACAGTGTAACTGTTCAGATTACCCCTCAGCATTCTGATTACCCCACAGTGTAACTGTCCAGATTACCCCACAGTGTAACTGTTCAGATTACCCCTCAGCATTCTGATTACCCCACAGTGTAACTGTCCAGATTACCCCACAGTGTAACTGTTCAGATTACCCCTCAGCATTCTGATTACCCCACAGTGTAACTGTCCAGATTACCCCACAGTGTAACTGTTCAGATTACCCCACAGTGTAACTGTTCAGATTACCCCACAGCGTAACTGTTCAGATTACCCCACAGTGTAACTGTCCAGATTACCCCACAGTGTAACTGTCCAGATTACCCCACAGCATAACTGTTCAGATTACCCCTCAGCATTCAGATTACCCCACAGTGTAACTGTCCAGATTACCCCACAGCACAACTCTGCCTGTGGAGCCCATAATGTTTAAACTCAGAGTGTCTGTTGCCCCTCGTCCCAAAACAAGCTCACGCTGGAGATCTGTTGACGGGATTGTTGAGAACACAACACACACTCACTGGATTATGCTGCCAACATTTATAATGTTGAACACTGAGCAAAAACACACACACACACACCCACAGTACACACACACACATATACTCACACACACATACACACATGCACACACACAACCAAAGACACAGGCACAAACACACACACAAACACTCGCACTCAAGCACGCACACACACATACGCACTTTCTCTCACACACATACACACACACACACACACACACACGTTGACTGTACAAATAAGACCACTGGTATAGCTCCCCCGAAGCAAATGATCACTTGTGGCAAAATCTACCGACAACAGGAGGGGCGGGGGGCTTCCACCCCCCCCACTGGTAATTATCCGTAGTGTATGTTATAATAATGTCTAATCTTTCTGTCAAACACCACTCAAGTGTTATTCAATTTCTACAGCTTTTTGAATCTGCACACCATAGTTTGCCAAGCGCAAGGCTACTTGTCTTACAAGAGATCTCAGTAAGGCATCGCAGTGTAAGTAACTCACCCTGGGAACAGGCACCCTGGAGTTTCCACTAGTAAAGCACCACTTTTTGCAGAAATGGTAGATGTAACCGCAGTAGTCAAACCGATTTGGTACCTGGATTCTCTCAGTCTTTAAGTGTTCATTCATGTACATGTGATTTGTCTGACTGTGTTTTTATGGGTGGGCTTTCTTTTACGTTTTATTTAATTTCGTTCTTACTTGCAATTCTTTTAATTTATGTCTTAAATTATGAAAAGAAAATGCTGCCTGTATTTGAAATAGAATAATCATTTTGCATTTTACAGGTATCGCTTAATTTGATGTGATAATGGTAGCAGGCCATTTTTTAAACTAAATAAATTAAGATGTTTTTAATTTTATTATTTATTAAACCGTTTTGAAGTTATAGTTAATTATATACCAATGCTGCAGGTACTTAAGTGGGATTTTATTTATATATCTCGGACGTTAGTTCTGCCGTAAAGCTACCATTCCTTTATTATTTTCCAGTGTTGACATTATTCAAATATGGAGCCGTGATGGCTCTTGTTCTCCATTGTCATTTTTATTTTGTGTCTTAAACTTTTTATTTAAATACTATTTTAATAAACAATTTAAGAGTGTATATAAAAGGCTTCATGGATTTTTTTGAATACATTGTAAAGTGTATTTATTTGTCTTGTGTGTTTAATGTTTTTCTTATTTCTTTTTTTTGTTTTAATGGCATTTTCCTCCAAAACAATATGCAATGTATTAACAATAATGATAATCATTTTAATAAAGGTAAGAATAACATCATTAATTTCTAAAGTCAAATAGTTTGAGTAAGCTATCAGATACTAATGGTGCTAATGACTTGTAGAGATAATGTAATTGTCTTAATGCTTTGATCATTTGTTTTTATGATATAGACTAGTGTATTGCATATGTTGCTGTTGCATTTGCGCAGAAGTCTGGCTGCATTGTCACATGACTTGTGAAACGCAGTGTCTCTTTCCCAGCGATGTATCAGAAGTGCATCGCTGGCTGTTCAGTTTAACTTCCATAAAAGCAGGCAGTGAGAATAAAATGTCTGTCGTGTTGGGGAAAGTGTACCGTGACACAGCGACTTGGTGCTAAAGTAAAGAAACACTTTATTTACCGTTTTCATCTGTGTCGGCTGTCTGGTTTATCTGTAGTTTTTTTCAGTCATTTCCACAGCATTAATGCCTGATTTGGGTCAAATATGCAATTTGAATCAGTTTTACCTTTAGACACCAGTAAAATCTATGCAGCTTACTGACAATATAAAAAGAACCATGTATTTTCCCAATATTCAGAACAAAATGTTTCTCTCCTCTTTTGTAGGGTGTTAGAATTTTTGTTAAATGTTGTAGAAATTTCTCATAGAGTTCTTTTGAGTCTTAGTGGCACCTAAAGAGTTAAATGATTTGAAATAGGTAATTGAAACAGGTCTGATACATATATGTGAAACAATCACCAACTAAGTTTTGGGCCACATAATAATGTATGGTCCCCAAACGTATTTTTGGTGATTTAGGTATGCAGGTTTGTCCCTCAAGAAACACTTTCAAACTGGAGGAGAACCCCTTTAAATATTTTTTCACTCTTCACAGAAAAACACTAGATCTAAGGGTAATCTTCGAAAAAGCTGATAATCCTCAAAAATCTACACGAAGACAAATTAGCTTTCATATTTTAGCTTCTGATTCCTCTCTACTGGAAGCAATGGGGTGGAAACAACATGGACCGGACAGTTACTAAGTCTCTTGCTCCCTGATGTGGAAATTGGGTTAATAAAATGTGTGCGGATTAAATGTGGGTTCTGGTGCGTTTCCAGGGCACTCCTAAAACAAGCAGTGGGGGCCCCCCACAGCACACTGAGGGGGCCACCATGGACGGGGAGTGTTTGGACAGCAAACACAGTCACATCACAAATATTTGGTCTCCACTCATAGACCAAGACCCTCCAGGGAGAGAGTTAGAGACGCTACTTTAGGGAGTCTCCACTAACTCCCTCAACCGCTCTCTCTCTCTCTTGCTCTCTCTCTCTCTCTCTCTCTCTCTCTCTCTCTCTCTCTCTCTCTCTTCCTCGCCCCTGTCTCTGTCTCTCTCTCTCACTCTGTCTCTGTCTCTCTGTCTTTCTCTCACTCTGTCTCATCGCTTCCTTTTCTTTTCCTCTCTCCCTTCTCGTCTGACTTGTTTGAACATCTTCCTCTCTTCCCCTCTCAAGTTTTCAGTCCTTTGCTTTTTTCCTCATTTTCCCTGCTTTAAACCTTTTTCTTAATTATCCCCCCCCCCCTCCCCTCCCTCCCCCTCCTTACCTGACCAAGTGGGTTAATTATCCTGTGTGGCACAAACAACGCCAACCTCAGAGGAACTCCCAGAGGATACAATGAGCCCTTTGAGCATCACTGTAGTTACACTAGAGGCAATTACTCCACTCTACAGTCTGAGTGGGGCAATTACTCTGCCCCTGTTCCAACAAGGTGGGGGAGAGGGGGGCGGGGAGGGCACTTTCATCTGACTCCTACCTGAGAAGGTGTTCACAAAGGGGACTTCAAATGAGACCAGCAGTAGGCAAGCTTCGGGAAGGTATGGGTACTGGCAGGGACACGTTTTACTGTCCTAAAGAGTGGGGGGGAAATGATCACAGATGTGTGCCATAAAAAGAAAAGGGTAAAAGAAAGGAATAGCCATCAAAAACGGCACCAGAGCTGGATTCTGGGGCTGAAGGGACCGGCTGGAGGACAGACACACGGCCGATTGGCTGATTGAATCCCTGCCTGCTGTCCAGTGGCATTGTGGGACACGGCAGCACGTGATGTTCCTCTCCCGTTGCTGGAGTCCGGCAGCCTGCAGTCTGTTTGCTAGTTTAGGGAACGTGTAGCCTAGCCTCACTGCTGATTATACAGTAAAAATATTCAGTGCTAAATCAACTCTTACAGAGTACATACGGTCCCAGTTGAACAGTTTACTGCGTATCAAACTCTGGTTTAGCAGGAAAATGTAAGTCTTTTCTTGCATTATTTGCCAAAAAGTAAGTTACATTAAAAAAAGAAAGAAAGAAATAAAACATGGGAATGTAGTATATAAGGAAACTGTACTTAGGAGGAAAATGAGGAATCGAAAATAAGATGAGAAATTAGGAAATGATGGGCCGGTTTGGCAGACACAGATTTCCACTAGACCTATACCAAATTTAATTTTGAATGAAGATTCTCTGTTGAAAACTCACATTCGTGCAGGACTGAACTTCATCTGTGTCCGTGAAACCTAAGAATTCAGTGAACTGGAATTGCGAACGTGAGGCAGGTAGGACGAGGCAGACGTCGGGGCGCTCCGTGGAACTTCAGCATGACGCAAC